>JAGMWU010001333.1:1579-14344 GCA_018697195.1 Certhia americana | reverse complement strand
GGTGAACTCTCTGCCTTTATTCAAATCAAGGTGAAGGACTCCTCTGTCTCCTGTTTGGACACAAACCTCTGGTGTTGATGGATTTTCCTGGCAGTGCCAACATGGAATCTGATGGACCCAAGTGTGCACAGTTTGACGGTGCAGCCTCCCAGAGCACTGGAGACCATTGTGTGCCAATGGGAACAGATGGAACAAAGGCTCCCTAGTGACACAGCAGGGTCTCATGGAATGCAAGAGATCATCCTGATGGAATGGAAACTGATGGAACTGTTAGAAATGAGGAGCTTGACTTGGCTAAGATATTATGTAGTAATTAAATTTTTTAATTAATCTGGTAAAATATAAGCAAAGTAGCACTGGATGTAGAAGTGGGATCTCTTCTTTTAACTGCACACTGAATGCTGAGGCCTGCTGGTATTTATATGTATACCTGGAGGGTTTCTTAGCAGTTTTTAATTTTATACTTCAGATAACTAGTTCTTTCAAAATTTCTATACTTCATTGAGATCTATATATTTTTAGAATGCATGCTTTAGGATGTAAAATCAATTATATTGATAGCTGGTGTGTTCATAATTTTCATACTCTATTGTGATTTATTTTTTTTAGAATATATATTTTAGGATGTGTTTGTTTAGATGTTGAGCTTTAGGTTAATGTTTTTAGGCGTATTAATTTATAATTGTTATGTGTAGCTTTTTTTTTTTTTTTGAAAATATTTGTCAGCGAGTCGATGTCCATCTTCCTTTCTCAGGCTGCTTTCTTTACTATTTTGTTCGAAATTGTGAGATAGGCTTACTGGGTTTTTTTCGTTTGTTTGTTTAAATTTTTTAAACATTTTAAAGCTACAGTTTTAAAAATTTTTGTACAAAGCAATATTCTAAAATAGCTTAAAGCTTAATTACAAATAGAAAATATTTGTTAAAAGTAAAGCATTATTTAAAGTTATAAGAACTTACACATTTTTACAACTTAAGATCTATGGTAGTAAATTGTGAACAAAAGATTCAAAGGGCCTTCTTCCATGCTTTGCTTTCTATGTTCATTATAACTCATCTTTATAACTGTCCCATAACTGTGTTCTACATGTTTTACAATTACAATTGCACCAAATATTTTTATTTTCCTGACATGAACTGTAACTTTGTATTTCACAGTTCCCCCTCTGCTTGTATATAAATAGCTTAACGCTCAATTACAAGTAGAAAGTATTTTTTAAAAGAAAAGCAATATTTAAAGTTATACTTTACACATTTTTACAACTTAAAATCTACAGAAGTAAATTGTGAGCAAATGATTAATTTAAAGCACTTTCTTCTATGCTTTGCTTTCTATGTTTATTATAACTCATCTTTATAACTGTCCCATGACTGTATTTTACATGTTTTACAAATACAATTGCACCAATTATTTTTATTTACTTGACATGAATTGTAACTTTGTATTTCACAGTTTGCCTTCTGCTTGTATAAATTTTTATTTATCTTACTAATCTGTGTTTGGGTTTTCAAGTTAGTTAAATCTATCGAAACTTTTTGTTTGTTTGTTTGTTTCTTTGTTTTCTTCAATTTTATTATTTTAGCTGGTTTTTTAGAATGATTAGATTTTTTTTGTATCTAGTTCAGAATCTACAGGCATTATGGCAACTTGCATGCTTTGAATACCAGAGTGGATTAGTTGGATAAAACATGGAATAAGGCAAGGTAAAAACAATAACTTAGGTAATGAACACAATATTATGAACTTCATTTTTTTCTGTTAGGCTCCCCCTCCAAACAGCTGGTCTCACTATGAAGCTTGGAGGATGGAATTTTATTTTTGAACTGGTACATGTGCTACTCTTTTAATTTTTGCAGTAAGATTTTTAATAGTTTCTTTATAATTATTAATTTTTACACAGCACTTGGACTTACTGAACTTTTTACAAACTCTTCATTTTTTAGCTAACAAATAGTCTGAAGCAATTTTGTTTTGATATATGAATGCTGGCATTTGTGAATGTTGTTTAGCTAGTAATTTTAGGGCATCAGAAGTATGATTTGAAACACCTTTTACTACAGCTTGAAGTCTTATTAGCTGGTTTAATAGATAAATTTGGGTACTATATCTCTATGTTTTATTTTGAGCTTAAGTGGCTGGGCCATAGTATACTGTTTTGTTTTTTTTTTTTTTTTTTTAGGTTTTTTTTTTTTTTTTTTTTTTTATTTTTTTTTTTTTTTTTGCCTTTGGAAGTTTTAGATTTAATTCTCTTTTCTTTTTTGTTTTGGTTTTTATACAGGGGTGCTCCCAGCAGGTTACTTTTAGACTTTGGTAGTACAAAGAAGGAGGGATGTATAATTCTTAAAGTAAAGGATTTTTTCTCCTTACGGCGTAATTCACTGTAAGCTTTTTGTCTACCAATCTAATGATATATTTTATATTAATAAATAATAATATATTTTATAATCTAATAATATATTTCATTAGGGTTTTTTTGTTGGCCATTTACAGTTTTTGGTTTTACTTAGTATGTTCTTAGGCTGTTTAAATTTTGGTAAGGGTGAGCTCTAGAATTTCTATGGTAACACAACTCAATTTGGTTATTATATTTTCAATTTTTCTTTCTTGTTAAGCTCAAATATTTAGCAGGAGTTTTTGGCTGCTAAGTTTTAGTGTTATTATTTGAATTTATTGCTAAAGTGGACATGCAAGGACTATATTTTATTGCTTTAGTATATTTTTTTCATTTCTTGCTGATGCAAATTGTTTTAATTATTTGACGATTTTCAACTTATTTTTTAGGTTGTTTTAATGTTTTGGACATTTGAGTACGATTCTATTTTTGGAATTGTTTTGGAGCTAGGCTCTCACACTTTTATGGCTATTTTTTAGCTGATTTAAGTTTTTCACATATCTACTAGTTACATAGCTTCAGTTTTGTAGGAATTTTTTGCATTGGATTTACAAAAAGGTTTGTAGTTGAGGCTAGGAAATCTCAATTTCTATGCTACTGTTCTAACTGCTTGTATTGTTTGCTTCATTTATTTTACTTTTTTGCTTTTTTGTTTCTTTTTTAGACTTTTTACTTTTGTTACTTTAATTTTTTAATTATTTGTCTTATTATACTTTTTGGATTTACTCCTTTTTTTTTTTGCAAAACAAAAAATTTTGGTGTATCACAAACAAATTTGTTCATCATTGCTTTTAAGACGGTTGGTTATTATGGGCTTATCATGGGAAGAAATTGTTTTGGTTATATTTTATATTTTTTTTAACATAATGTAATTTACTACTTATAGTGCCCATCTTTAATTGGTTGTGGTTATAACATATTCTCTTACCTTGAGAATGTGCTATAAATATTGATTCTATTTTTTTTCCGATCCATGCAGTGTGATTCCATTTGTCACAGATGGAGGGGACAACAGGCTCTAATCCTGCAGCTCGTTTGTGTAGTTGGTGGAGCTCAGGAGTGAGGCTGTTCCCACCCATTGCCTGGGGTACAAGGGCCAGGACAGTGAAAATAATCCTCAGGGCTTTGAACTCTCTGCCTTTTTTAAGGCCCCTTGGGTTGCATTGAAGGGCTGAGATGTTTGTCTTTTTGGTAGCAGAGTTTATACTTTGGGATCTAGTTACTGATGCTTTTGGTTTGATTGTTACTTTTGCCTCATGAGCTTTTTCCTTACAATGGTTGTGGACCAATTTCCTTAATTTAGGCGAGTTGACTCTTAAGCTTTGGAGATGTGTGACTGCAATAGGGTTGGTTTACGTACTTCTCTTTCTTCTAGTGATGCTTGGCTTCCTGCCACTCCTTTACTTTAATTTGATATTTGTTAGGTATCCAATTGTCTTTGTTGTCACTCTATCTTTACTAATTTTGCTCTTGATATCTCCTGTAAATCAAGTCCAGCTCATGTTTCGTGTACCCAAGTTCCCCATCAATTTAGTTTATCATCTGTTTTAATATATCCTTTCTTTACTGCTGCCCACAGTGTTTTATTGGTTCCTTCTTCTATTTCTCTCCTTCAGTTATCGCAAAGATCACTAGGGATATGTCTCTTTGACAGGTTTGTATACCACAATTCTTGACATTCAATACACTTAACCGCATGGATAACACTTACAGTTTGGAGTGTAACATTCCACTTCCTATGGATAAGATTGGTTTTTCAATCTCAAGTATGATCGCTTTTGTGACATGCATCAGTCTCTTTTCAGTTTTATTTTCAATTTTCCAGGGGTAGAGGTGACTCTGCACTGAGATTCAGCTGGTGTCTCTGTTGGTGGTTTTACTGGTTCTTTGATTTGTGACGCGTGGGTCCAGCCTTTTTCTGCAGTTTGGAAGCTGTATTTGTGGTTAGCAGAGTTAAATATGGACCCTCCCACCTAGGAGACAAACTTTCTTCTTTCCAGCTTTTAATTAGTACGCCATCACCTGGTTTTATTCGATGTATGCTAAACCCTAGAGGGGCTGATTGAACAATTATTCTTTTTTTCCCCTTAGTTTTGTGACATGTTGTCTGATTTTTTGGATGTGTTTTTGCATAGTGATATCTTCTATGACTATTGATGTTTGGGGCACTTCCTGGGAGTAGGGCATTCCATAAAGCATTCCATATGCTGAAAGTCCTGTATCTGCATTGGGGAGTGTTTTTATGTTCAGTAATGCTAAAGGCAAACATTCTACCCATAACATTTGGGTATCAATCATCAATTTGGCTAATTGCCATTTTGTACTCTGGCTTACTCTTTTCACCCTCACAGAGTTCTGGGGGTGCCAATGGGTATGATATTCCCAGGAAATACCCATGGCTTGTTTTACCCCTTTTTTAATACTGAAAGTAAAGTGAGAGTCATGATCAGAATCAATGGCCCTTATAACTCCAAACTGGGGAATAATTTGTTTTAACCATATTTTAGTTACAAACTTGGCCGTGTCTCCTGAAGCTGGGTAAGCCTCATTATTATGATTTTAGTTAGGAGCTGCAATTGTCTGCTTTACCTCTCTTAGAGGTCCTTGCTGATGGTCTCTCTCTCAAATCCTAATGCTACCTTGTTTTATCAATTGTCTTTCTTCAGTTGTAAATAAAGTACTTAAGATTGACTGGATCTCTGTCCAGGTTTAAATGCTTGGTCTTAGAAACTGATCTAAAATTTTAAGCACTTACAAGGGATCTTCAATTAATTTCTCCATTTCTTTTTTTAAAGGCTCTGATGCTTTTAGTGTTTAGGGGTGCTGATACATATTTAATAACTAGTTTCTTTTGCATTCTTATTAATGGCACTTTTTAAATGGATACAAGTGACTTTCTTCACTTTCTTTATTGTTGTTTCTCTCACAGATTTTTGCTCATGCTCTTTCCCTGTTTTTTTTTTTTTTTTTTTGTTCTATGTGCTGGTGGTGAATTTAGTACCGGGAGCTGAGCCACAGGGGCTTGAGGTGCAAGGGGTGCTGGATTGGGTACAGGGGGTGCTGGATTGGGTACAAGGGGTGCTGGATTGGGTACAAGGGGTGCTGGATTGGGTACAGTGGGTGCTGGATTGGGTGCAAGGGGTGCTGGATTGGGTACAGGGGGTGCTGGATTGGGTACAAGGGGTGCTGGATTGGGTGCAAGGGGTGCTGGATTGGGTACAGGGGGTGCTGGATTTGGTACAAGGGGTGCTGGATTGGGCACAAGGGGTGCTGGATTGGGCACTTTTGGGAGAGCAGCTGGCTGTGGTAGATCAGGGGGAGGAAGGTTATCTAAAGGGTCCCACTGGTTCTTTTCCTTTTTGGTTTTCAAAGTATACAGGGGAAAAGGCCAGGACCCATGCCATAAGATGGCGTAATCACTTTGTTTTTGATTAATAGGGTCTTTTTTATTTACATAGACATTCATGTCCTGGCAGATCTACTTTTTAGATGACTCGTACTTTGGTCAATACAAATTGTTAGGTCATATTATTTCTTTAGTTTATTTTATCATACAATATTATATTATTTTCTTTTTACTTTTTTGGATTCACATTTAGTCTAACACTTTAACATTACCCCAAGGAGACTGTCCTGAGGTATATTTGGTAAAATGCTCCCTCTTTTTCTGGTACTTTTAGCACCTCTATTCCTTTGCTGGTTTATACCAGCTCTTGGGTCTTTGCTTTGGCATTTTTTCATTTAATCTCAACAGGTGTTCTCTCACTTGCCTCGACTACACTTGTTTTGGTAAAAGGCCTTCCTTTTTTCTGTCTTGTTAAGGAGTCTCTTTTTTTTTAAAGAAACATCTTTTTAAGCAGTACCACCTCCCGCTTTTGATTTACTAATAAGTAATCCCCCCAAACTATTGTCGCATTTCGCCCCTGACATTTTATATCAAAAAAAATCATTCTTCACTCGCTTTGTTCCTTCACCTGCTGTTTCCCTCTTGGGAGGACAGAACCGAGGTCAGAAGAACTCCACAATCACTTTGTGACTGGCTCACGTCTCACACACACACCATTCATACTTTCACACACCTACACCCGTTCCTTATCCCACCCAACCAAGCCATACTTACAGCCTTCTTTTCTCACCTGGGTCTCGTGCACGAGTTATTACAGGTGAATTTACTGCAGTCTTATCTGGGAGCTCAAAATCCTTTGCTCATAATTTACCTTAAGGATCTCCTTTTTCTTCAAAAGATTCCCCAGTCACTCAGGGCCACCTGAAGTAAAAGCCTCCAAGGTGGGGCACCTCCCTGAGATCAGGAGTTTCCCTCAATGGATTGGAGATGCCCGCATTCTCCACCAAATTGTTAGAAATGAGGATCTTGACTCGGCCAGTATATCAAGCAGTAATTCAATTTATTAATTAATATGGTAAAATATAATCAAAGCAGTGCTGGATGCAGTAGTGGGATCTCTCCCTCTAACTGCACACCGAATGCTGAAGCCTGCTGGTATTTATATGTATACCTGGAGGCTTTCTCAGCAGTTTCCAATTCCAGTTTTTGTGTCACAATTTTATATTTCAGATAGCTTGTTCTTTCACAATTTCTATACTCCATTGTGATCCATTCCTCTAGGGACGCATACTTCAGGATGTAAATCAATGATATTGATAGCTGGTGTCTTCATAATTTTTATACTCCATTGTCATCTATCTTTCTTAGAATAGACCCTCTAGGATGTGTTTGTCTAGATGTTGAGGGCTATTTTCTATTTCTTAGGACTATTAATCTATATTTGTGAAGTCTGACTCCTTTTTTTAGAAACCATTTGTCAGCGAGTCAATGTCCATCTTCTGTTATCAGGCTGCTTTCTTCACTGTTTTGTTAGAAATGGTGAGATAAGTTTACTTTTTTCTTTTGTTTAAATTTTTTGCACATATTATATGTACGGTTTTAAAAATTTTTAGTACAAAGCAATATTCCAGAACAGCTTAAGTCTTAATTACATGTAGAATATATTTGTTAAAAGAAAAGCAATATCTAAAGTTATAATTCACATATTCCTACCATTTAAAATCTATAGAAGTAAATTGTAAAAAAGAGATTAATTCAAAAGCCCTTCTTCCATGCTTTGTTTTCTATGTTTTATGCATTATAACTCATCTTTATAACTGTCCCATGACTGTATTCTACATGGTTTACAATTACAATTTCACCAATTATTTTTATTTACTTGACACAAACTATAACTTCGTATTTCACACACCCAAGTGTCCACTGTTCTGCATTGGGGCCTCATGGAATGCTGGAGACCGTTGTGACCCAATGGACACGCATGGCACAAAGGCTCCACTGTGACCCAGCAGGGCCTCATGGAATCCCAGAGACCATGGGCATGCATTGGAAACGCATGGAACCAAGGCTCCCTTGGGACAAAGCTGGGCCTGATGGAGCCAAGGACATCACTGGGATGCAATGGAATCTCAAGGAACCAAGAGTCAATTATCAACACCTCAGACTCTCCTAAAACCAAGGAGAACATTGTGACCCAATGGATTCTCCTGGAACCAAGGCTGTGCTTGGACCAAGTGTGGCCTCATGGGACACAGGTGCCATTGGGACATTGCCAGGCCTAATAGAAACAAGGTTCCATGAATTTGCATCCCATCACTTGAAGAAACATGCAGCATTCTTTAAATTTTTAAAGATTTAATAAAGAGAGATAAAAGGGATAATAGATGGCACTGGGTGCATAGCATTAATTAGATGCACACAAGACACTAGAAAAACTTTTTCCATTTTTTTGTATTGTATTAGTCAAATAGATATTTATAATGATTATATACATTTAATATTTTTTTCTTTTTAAGTTCATTTATATGTTTTGGGAATTTTTTATCTTTGTTTGGTTTTTGACTCATGTCGATATTGTGAATTTTTTTTTGAGGGTTGTGTGTCCCTTCTTTATAACAGTTTTTGGTACCGTGGTTTTAGCAGTGGAGAATTCTTGATCATATTTTTTTTAAATGTTATTTATTATATACATGACATTAGTTATTTCAGAATTATGTTTGAGTTGTATATATTGTTAGTTATAAAAAGAAATTCTTACACTGCAGAAGCAAGGGCCCACTGTGACACAGCAGGGCCTCAGGAAAGCATGGAGGCCATTTGTAAAGTTTGAAGCCACGTGAAACCAAAGGGCCATTGTGGCACTGCAGGGCCCTGTGAGACCAAGGGTCTCGGGTTTTTTATACGATGTTGTTCTTCCCGAGAGTGTAAAAGTCTTTTGCCCAGCACCGAGATCGAAGGAAAAAACCAAGAGCCGTCTCCTCTGCTTCTTCAAGGTTGTTTATTTTTCCTTTATCAGTACAATTTCTTCTCTGACCCATAGAGATCTGTTCAGCAGGTCAGCTCACAGGGAATGGACCTAGCCCCAAAGGTGACGATTATCTTTATACTACAAACTACGTAATCAGTATTTATAATTCTTCACCAATAACTATTATCTATGTTAGAAGGTTAGATTCTATTCTAAGCCAACTATAATGTGCCACCTCACTGCAGCAGATGGAGGCAAGGAAGAAGAAGGAAGAAACCCAAAAGCCATGTGCTTCCTCCATCTTGTCATCACCTGCTTACCATCCTAAAATCCCCATATATCTAAAATTCTCACCCAGTGATAAAACTGTGCACTATTCTACTATTTAATACACACTCTTAAATACCCTGCTTCATTTCAGAGCTTAAAAGCCCTTTTTCCATGAACAAAGGTTAAAAACACTGTTTCAAAGATTCTAAAATCTCTCAAACATGCAAAGAGAAATTTGTCATATTTCCAGACTCTGACACAAGAGGACCCTGGTGACACTGTGGGGCTCAGTGGGACCAAGGGGCCATGGTGACACCGTGGGCTCTCATGGACGCAATGGTCTATTGTGACATTGCAGAGCCTTCTGGAATCATGGAGACACCTGTGACACAACAGAACTCATGGAACACAGGGGCCATTGTGACACTGTGTGGCCCCACGGAACCAAGGAGTCCATTGTAACACTGTGGGGCCTGGTCGGGCCAAGGGGCAATTGTGACACTGTGTGGCACTCTTACGAGTGGATGTGGGGGTTTAGATTAATTCCTGCCCCTGTGCCCAGGCCCCTGGCAGCAGGCAGGAGCTTTATTGAGGTGGCCAGCATCCCAAAACCCACTCTTGTTCACAAGTTCTTTAATAATGGCTGGTTCAGTCAATAATAGAATAGATTATTTACTTAATAGACAGAAAACTATCAGGCGTAAAACTTAAACCAAAATAATGCACACAGGTATAAAGAAAAGAAATAGACTATTAGATAGATATGGCACCAGGTTTAAGGTACCTATTAATGTTACAGCTAGTGAAGAAATAGGGTAACTCAGGATTCAATGTATTTTAGTGTCCTGTTGTTGTTGGGGCACACCTTGAGATCCTTTCCCTCAATCCCCAGGGAAGTAACCGTGGAATCTGCGTCCAAGCTCCTGGGAGAAGTCCTTTACACCTTCAGAGTGTGCGTGTAGTGGTTTCTGCCTCTGGTATAACTCGTGTGTCCTTTATAGTTTGTAGAACAATGTCTCTCACTCAAGGATATTTCTTTTATCTCTTCCCACATCTGCTCCCAGACTAAGATGTTGATTCTTAGCTGAGGCCTGAGCCCTCTTGGTGCCAGAGATGCCCCTTGCTGTGCCTTTCAGCCCGGGTTCTCTCTTTCTGCACCAACTCTCTGTGCTGCAGGGTGTAGACATCCTGCCAGGGCACTGCTGACCCAAGGAGACCATTGTGACACTGCAGCCCCCATGGAACTGAGGGTTCGTGTGACACTGTGGGACCCCATGGAACCAAAGGCTGAGTGTGACTCCGTGGGCCTTCATGGAATACTGGAGCCCATTATGCCACTTGAAGGCCTGGTTGAATTCAGGGGCTCTGCAGGAGCCTGTGGAAGCCAGGAGACCATTGTGACACTGCAAGGCCTCCTGGAAGCAAGGGACAGTTGTGACACTGCGGGGCCCCATGGCAGCAAGGGGCCAGTGTGACACAGCTGGGCCTTGAGCAGCCACGGGGCCAGTGTGATCCTGAGGAGCCCAACAGAACCAAGGAACCCTTGGGACACTGCAGGACTCTCTGGAATCACGGAGACCATTGGGACACTGCAAGGCCTCCTGGAACCAAGGGGCCATTGTGTCATTGTGCAGTCCCAGGGAACCAAGGAAACCATTTGGACACTGCAAGGCCTGATAGAAGAAAGGGATCACTGTGACATTCCAGGGCCCCATGGAAACAAGGGGCCAGTGTGACACTGCAGGGCCCCATGGATCCAAGGGAACAGGGAACAGCTCTGCTAGGCTTGGCCTGACTGGCCCAAGTGACCTTGGCATGTCAAGGGCCTCTTCTCATGTGTCCCTGAAACACTGGGACTCTGGGCTTTCCTTCTAAAGGAAAAGACCTGTCCTTCTCTTCCAAATGCCCATGGCCAAAATGGGATTCCACCTCCAAAATTGTCTCTATTCAGAGATTGCTCCTAGACAAAGGTTTCCATTAGAAACAAGTCTGGCTGCCCTTGGCTTCCTGAAAGCCAGCTCTCACCTGCCTTCAAACACTGGTGTCCTGTGCTGTCCTTCCTATGGAAAAGAACTGTCCTTCCTGCCCGCACATCCATGGCCAAAATTGGTCCTTCCCCTCCAAAATTCTTTCTATGCCAGGATTTCTCCCAGAGGAAAGAAAGCTGCTAGATCAGACAGGCCTGACTTGCCTTGGCCTCGGGTGGTCCCCTCTAATTTTCCCTGAACATCTGGGTCTCTGTGCTTTCCTTCCTATGGGAAAGAACTGACCTTCGCATCCAGGCACTCATGGCTGAAACTGGGATTCTGCCCCCAACATTCCATATATCCAAGGGTTGCTGCCGGTTGAAAGCTGCCAGGACAGATGGGTCTGGTTGGCCTTGGCCTCTGGTGGCTGCTGCTCATCTGACCCTGAAACATTAGTGCTCCATGTTGGCCTTGGTATGGAAAAGAACCATCCTTCTATCTATGTGCCCATGGCATAAATTAGGATTCCCCATTCAAAATTCCGTATGTCTAAGGACTGCCCCATGACAAACCTGCCAGGAGAGAAAGGCCAGGATTCCCTTGGTCTCTGGTGCCTGCTGTTCATCAGCATCTGTGGTTTCCTTCCTGTGGAGACCATGGTGACACTTTGGGCCTTGTGAAGTGAAGGGATCATTGTGACACTGCAGGGTACCAGGGATCCAAGGGATCATTGTGACACTGCAGGTTACCAGGGATCCAAGGGATCATTGTGACACTGCAGGGTACCAGGGATCCAAGGGATCATTGTGACACTGCAGGGTACAAGGGATCCAAGGGACCATAGTGACACTGCAGGGTACCAGGGATCCAAGGGACCATTGTGACACTGCAGGGTACTGTGGATCCAAGGGATCATTGTGACACTGCAGGGTACAGTGGATCCAAGGGATCATTGTGACACTGCAGGGTACCAGGGATCCAAGGTATCATTGTGACACTACAGGGTACCAGGGATCCAAGGGATCATTGTGACACTGCAGGGTACCAGGGATCCAAGGGACCATTGTGACACTGCAGGGTACTGTGGATCCAAGGGATCATTGTGACACTGCAGGGTACCATGGATCCAAGGGATCATTGTGACACTGCAGGGTACCAGGGATCCAAGGGATCATTGTGACACTGAGCGACCTCGTGGCACCAAAGACATCACTGTGGCTCTGTTGGGCCGCAGGGTCCGAAGGGCCCAGTGTGAAGCAGCAGGGCTTTGTGGAACCAAGAGGCCATTGCTGCATTCCAGGGCCTCGTGGAGCCAAAGGGCCATTGGGATCCTGTGGGGCACCGTGGATCCATGGAGACCATTGTGGCATTGCAAGGCCCCATGGAATCCTGGAGACCATGGTGACACTGTGGGGCTCCAGGGAACCAAAGGGCCACTGTGACCCTGCAGGGCCTCATGGAAGCACGGGGCCATTGTGACACTGCAGGAGTAAAGAGAACATTGTGACACTGGGGCTTCCTGGATCCAAGGGGACATGGAACATCTCTGGCTGGATTGGCCTCCCATGGGCTGCCTGACAGGGACAGCTGACCTTGGAATGTTGAGGGTTGCTTCTCATCTGCCCCTGGAGCACTGGGGCTCTGGGCTTTCCTTCCTTTGGAAAAGAACCCTCTGTCTTTCCGGGTACCCATGGCCAAAATTGGCACTGTCCCTAAAAAATTCCCTATGGGTAGGGTTTCTGCCAGACAAAAGCTGCCAGGACTGACAGCTCTGGCTGGCCCTGAACTCTGGTGGTCACCTCTCATCTGTCCCTGAAATACC
>JAGMWU010001331.1:0-14356 GCA_018697195.1 Certhia americana | reverse complement strand
GCCCCTCAGGTCTGCTACATCCAAGCATCAAACCCTAAGCTGAGGTCTCAGACACAACAAATCCAACTCTGCAGCTACTCCAGGAACCTGTTCCCAATTAATGGGTATCTGGATTAAAACTACAACAGCTTCAAAGCAACCCCCAAAATCAATACCCCCATAGTAAGCTCGGGGTTTGGCATGTGGTACGAGAGGCAGGTTGGGAGAAAATGATCTCATACACCACATATTGATTAATCAATTCCAGCCAGGATGCTAATGGGCTTTTCTTACAACACTTGGCACCAGGAGGAAGGAGCAGGAATGCTGAATGAGAAGGGGAGAAACTGGTGGTGTGGTGAAACTTTAGGGTGAAGGGGGAAATGCAGTGGGAAATCTTCTAGAGATGGCTTTAAGTGGTCAAAGACTGGGAATAAATGGAGGAACTGAGCACGGAAGGGAGAAGGGAATAAATCACATTTATTGGCTCCAAACATAGCAGAATGGTACCTGGCAGTTCATTGTAGCTGAGGGAAATCCTCTCCTGCTGCTACAAAAGCCCTCCCAGAAGGACTGAAAGGGCCCAGCATGGCTCTGGAGTCTGTGATGAAGAAAACTGAGCACAGCATCATCCCTCCAGCCAGAGAAATGGACTGAGGGCACTAGTAATGTCTGACTTAGGGATTTTTCCACAGAAACTGCACCCTCAAATGAGCACTGCCCTGCCTGGAAGCCAGCAGGGTCTGGGGGAAATCATCCTGCTCTTTGTAAAATTGGGAAGAGCAAAACTGGCCAGCCAAGAGGTTGTGCCAGGCATGGGCCTGCCTTGCAGGGAAATTCAGCCTGGTGCCTCTTTTCTGCAGCCCACCGAGTCATGCCAGGGGTGAAGGTGAGTGACAGAGCTTTGTAAAACTGGACTTGACTAACCAAAACCAGTACTAGAGCTCACTGTTACAAGTTTGATCTACAGGGGCTACACCCTTGAGAGAGGAGAGGAAACCTCCAGGTGCAAAGTATTAAAGAGTTGCTGCTTTTGCCACCCAATTTTGTAAAATTTGGACTTTCTGTGGGGCATTGTGAGAACCTGCTCCTATTTACCCAACAGAGCACAGGAGAACCTTGGGGTGACACCAACTCCTGCACTGCCACCACCCCACTGCCACCACACATCCCATTGCAGCTGAGCAACTCCACAGCCTCAAAGCACCAGAGCTTCAACCAGAAACAGACCCTCAGGAAAACAGGAGCAATCCTCCTGAAAAGCAGCGGTCTAGGAGGTGAAAACCACACTAACCAAATGACTTTTTTCTTCCAGAACCATCTTTTGCCAATCGACCCCCCCCCAGCCCCAGCAGAGGACTCACATTGTAGAGGATGTCAGTCCAGCCCTCCATGGTGATGCACTGGAAGACGGTGAGCACGGCAAAGAGGATGTTGTCAAAGTTGGTGATGCCATAGTTGGGGCCCTGCCAGTACTCCCTGCACGTAGTCCCGCTCTCACACTGCCTGGCAGGAGGCTCCTCTCCACAGGGAAAATCCCCCACCTCCTCACCTGCAGAGAGGGAAGAGAAGTTACAGATTGCAACCATCCTGAAAAGTTCCTGCTTGTTGAAACCATCCTGAGAATGCCTGTATGTTGGAACCATCCTGAAAAGCTCCTGATTGAAACCATCCTGAAAAGTTCCTGCTTGAAACCATTGAAAACATCCTGAGAAGTTCCTGTATGTTGGAACCATACTGAGAAGTTCCTGCTTGTTGGAACAATCCTGAGAAGTTCCTGATTTAAACCATCCTGAGAAGTTCCTGCTTGTTGGAACCATCCTGAGAAGTTCTTGCCTGGTGCTGCTGCATCCTCCTGGCACCACTGCAAGGATTAAATTCACATTTTGGGTTTCTTTGTGCCACTATGGACATAGAAAAGTTGTTGTGCTCCTGTGATCATTTCCACACTGCTGGGCTGTGAGAGATGGGTCAGTGGAGGGAGGAGCAGAGCCATCCTTGAGTAGCCAAAATTTGTAGTTTGCCATCTCACATCATGGAATTGTTTGGGTTAGAAAAGGCCTCTAAGATCATCAAGTGCAACCATCAACCCAGCACCACTGACTCATGTCTCCAAGTGCCACATCCACACATTTTTGAGCCCTTCCAGGGACGGGGACTCCACCCTGGGCAACCCCTTCCGATGTCTGACCACCCCTTCAGTGAGGAAATTTCCCCTCATCTCCAGTCTAAACACCCTGGTGCAACTTGAAGCCATTTCTTCTTGTCCTGCTACTTGTTACCTAGCAGAAGAGGCTTCCAAACTGCAAATCATTTCTGGCTCATGACAGCTCAGTACATCTGAGAGGCCTGGAAATAGTGTAAGAGCAGTAAGAAAAAAACACACACCAAAAAAAGCCCCAAAATAAAGCAACACCACAAAAAATAAAACCTACAGTGTGGTAAAAGCAGGGCTTTGGGAATGGCACACACTTCCAACACCCTCAAAGTGCTAAATATTTGCTCTGTAACATTAAAGCAACTTGTGCCAGTTTGGGGGTGTGGACTGCCCCAAAATTGCCCAGGTCCAGATGTTCAAGCACAGCTGCATGAGGAGCCCCTGGTACCACCTCAAGGCAGCACTCCAGCTCCCCCATAAGCTCCACATTTTGCTCCAAACGGAGGGAAATGATCCATGTGGGATCAGCATCTCTGCTGAGTTTCACTGCAGACCCAGGGAGGGCCAAGATGGATAAATCCATCAGGGAAGGACCACCAGGAGGGTTCCCAGAACCTTCCAGGCTCAGCTGGGAAGTGTTGCAGGTTGGAAAACTCCAGTGTTGGGTTTTCAGAGGAAGCAAATATCCCAAGCAATATCCCTGTTTAGAGAGCTGGGGCTGGGGAAGCATTAAAGGGTTTTTACAGGGACACGTTACGGTGATGGAGCAGCAAACAGCACAAAATCCAATTCCCCAGGGGCAAAAGCAGGAGCAGGGCTAATAGGAATTAGGAATAATCATTCCACAGAGCAAAGCCTGCAGGAGGAAAGCAAAATTGTCACTGTGGAGCAGGATATAAGTGTGTGTAGATATATATAAATATATATGTGACACTTTCCTGTTGACTCAACACCTCGGTGCAGGGCAAACCTCCAGCTCCCAGATGGGTCACCACAGGCTCTCACAAGGGCTTGATGAGAGAAGAAAATGCCAAAGCTGGCTCCTGCTGACCGTTTGTGAGTGTGCTTTAAAAGAGGATCCAGTTTCATCTCAGTTTGGCCTTTTGCTGCCAGGGAATTCTCTGAGAATGCAGTGTACATCTACCACAAAGGGGTGGGTGGGGAATTTTTTCGCTTTTAAAACAGTGACCAGAACTGGTCCTTACTGTTTGTGGCTGGAGAAGACAGAGAAAAGGGGAATCTCAAGGAAAAATGGGAAGTAACTGTGGTGCTCTTCTCTCTAGAGCAGCTTTGGGGCATTTGAGCAGGGTCAGGTGCTTAAAAATAATCCTGTCAGGAGAACAGGACAGCAAGGAGGCTGCAGGGAGAGAGAAACAAGATTGGTGTATGCACTGCCATTGAATTTTACCCATTTTTTCATTAAAATGTTGACATGTTTCCAGCTCAGAACAGTCAGGCTGAAGGGGAAAGGCCTTGAATAACCCTTTGGCCATATTTTGGTGCCCAGCACCCCTTTGTGCTGCAGTTCATCACTGACCTACCCAGGCTATTGGCTCAGCAGAGCAACACTCAGTGTTAACACCTCTGCTGGGTCCCCTCATGATGCACAGTTGGTACCACCAGCTCCTGATTCCAGGAAAAATCCCAGGGGTTTGCTCACTTTGGGGATTTGGAACAGAAAGAAGCACGAAGCATGAGCAGCTTTCCCTCCTCCCATTTTCCACCCCCTACCAGAGGCATCTCTTTAATGAGTTCACATTTCCACCCTCAGGCTGGTTTGGAGCCCGTGGTCTCTGCCCAGGCTCCTTAATGCACCTCTGTGGAGATGAGGAGCACTTAGGGTTTAAAAAGCTTTGTGGGCTGCTCTGCTGCTCTGCTCCCAGGGGATGCAGTGCCAGGAAACCTCGGCCCACTCTCCTTTCCAGAAACAGCATTTCCCGCCTGGCAGCTGGAATGGATCCTCAGAACTCACCCAGCCCAGCTCAGCAGCCCCAGAGCAGGGAGTGAGCAGGGCACAGGCACCTTGCCCTGCCTGCTGAGGGGCTGGAAGCTGAGCCACAGCTTTCCCAAACTGGCACTGATGCCTTAAGTTTAGCTTTTGTATTTTCGACATTCTGTACTGTGGTGTGTGACTCTGAACTCCATGTAAAATTTTACAAGCTCTGCTCACAGCTCAGTCAAACAGAACAATCCTTTTCCAGCCCCAGAACCAAGGACACCACTGCAGCTTCAGGCCCAAAGAGTGCGAACAGCAGCAAATTGAGGAAAGCAATCTGGGAGGGTGGGACTGCATAACCTGGAGCTGGAATGGGACAATGAACCCCTGTTGGAACCCTGGACACAGAGAATTTCAGCCTTTCTGTGCTAACAGGGAATGATCCTCAAAGACACACTGCATCTGACCTGAGGCCTTGGGAAAGACTTCTAAAGCTGAGTCTGTGAGGGTGGAGTTGAATAGAAGTGTGTTATATCACAGGGTGAGAGATTTAGAATTTAAGGTGGTGGGTTAAAGTAATATATATGTGACAAAATGGAAGGTTTAAAGCATAGTTGTCTTCTTCTTCTTCTTCTTCTCCTCCTTCTTCTTCTCCTTCTACACAAGTTTAGGTGATTTTGTGTGATTGGTTAGAAAAATCCACAGTGCAGGACATGAGTGATTAGTTATTAGGTTCAAAATAAAAATAAATCAGTTAACATCTCATAATTGAGTAGTTTAAACTTAAAAGACCTTGGAAACATAATTTTGTACTCCATTTTTGCTTCATTAACTTAGCATGTAGAAGCCCTCAGAGTCAGTGAGGCTGTAACTTAGATAAAGAACAATAAACATCCAAGTCCAAACAAGAATTCCGTCTCTCTCGCTTTTCATCCTAACCCTAAGAAGAAGAACCTAGTAAAGCAAAGGGGTTCACCATAAACCCCAATATGGAAATGGACTAAAACATATAAAAGTGTGAAAACTCCTGACTTAGGGTCCACCTTGGGTGGAGCCACGGCCAGGCTCTTGCACTGCCCGAGGTGTATCCTTTGAAGGCCTTTTAACAAATCCCTGCTTTATTCCTTTAACTCTGCTCCAGGTCAGTCTTTAGGCCCCAGCAGCTGCTGAAATGCAGCACAGGCAGCAGAGCTCCAGCTGCACTCCCCATTCCAGGCTGGAATGCACCCAGCCAGTGAGAGGTGCTTACAGATGGCATTACCCATGACAGAACCCTGTCCTCGGTCCCCAGGGCTGGCACAGAGTCTCTTGGTCACCACGGATGGCAGAGATGAGTCTGCAGGGAGCACACAGGGCTTTGGGGGTGTTCTGGGGAGGGAAGGAGATCCTCCCTCATCAGGTGTCAGCCTGAGGGAGAGCCTCGGGCTCTGCCTGCAGCTGCCTCCTGCACACAAAGGATGCACAAACATCCCCCGCCTTGTTTTCATCTAACAAACCCAAAAATGCTCCTGGAAAACCCCAGCCTGCTCACGATTTCATCCTCCCCACCACCCCACCAGGAACTCTGCTGCTTCCTCCTCACCCGTTCTGTCACTGCTGTCCCTGTGCCCCTGTCACCACAGCCCCTCACAGGGCCCACATCACCCACACAGAGACTTTTCCCTCCTACAAATCCAGTCCAAAAACTTATTTCCTCCAGGAATTGCTGGGGTTTTCTCACAAGTTACAACTCCCAGCTCTCCTTCACAACCTGCATTATGTTTTTTCAATCAACATTCCACAGGAAGATGAGCAAGAATTCCCTTTGCAAATCTCTCTGCACACTGAGTGTATTAAACTGTTCCCATCAGGAAGCACCGTGAGGGATGCCCAGAGATTTGGCAGGGATGTTTTATTTCCAATGGATTGCATGGAAATAAATCAATATTAAGACCTATTAGTGATAATGACTGAAAATACAAGGCTGTGTTTTAAAGAAAGTCAATTGCACCTTAAAATGCAATTGTATGGAGACAAGAACAACATTTTAATGTGTGTAATCAGATAACTAACATATATTAACACCACTATAAAGGAATGACATGGAACAAGATGATCTTTAAGGTCCCTCCCAGCCCAAACCATTCCATGAGTCCATGATTTGACACAGGTGTTCCCAGCCAAGAATCTCTAGGATCATCCTTCTCCACCTCCATCTTATGGGGTTTATCACTCAGGCTGACACATCATTGACTCTTCAGTGCCCAATCTCCCTTCTCTGAAGGACATTTTTATCCTTTCTCTATCAAAGGACTCCTTGCCTCCAATCCATTGTCCTTTTATTTTATGGTTGCTCACAGACTTTTCAATCCATTAATATTCTACACCAAAATTTCCCCAGAAACCTCCCCAGGAAACTCGGCCATTAATTAATATGAAACAACAGGAATTTGTCTCTGTGCTTCATCTATGAAAAAAATCTTTCAAGATATGAGGCCCTAAGAACTTTCATTTCACTCTTGGGTAGCCCAGTAGCAGCCTAGTGGCATGAGAGAGAGGAGAATCTGTCCCTCTCTCTGTTTTGGGCACAAAATTCTGTTAACTCTCAGAATATGTGGGTAAAGAGGGACAGGATGCAGGAAATGTGGAAGATGCAAAAGGAAAAGCAACACAGAAGCAGGAGAGAAAGTTCCAAAGGCCAGAGCTCACCTGTCTCGTTGGAAAAGCAGGTTTTATGGAATTTGCCCATGTAAAACTCCAGCCCAATGATGGCAAACATCACGATGGCAAAGAAGAGGAGCAGCCCAATCTGCAGCAAGGGTACCATGGCCTTCATGATGGACTTGAGGACAACCTGCAGGCCTGTGGGGACACAAAAACACCTCAGGGAGGGAAGGAAAATGGGGCCTTGGGAGTAAAGAGGCAGTGGGAGAGAGGGGGTGTCCAAGGGACAATTTAGGATTGGCAATACCAAGCAGTGCTGCTTTTCCCAGGATGCTATAAAATGATTTCCTGCCATGAGAGCAGGAGAGACAGTTGGGGGTTATCCTTTCCTGGTGTCTTTCCTTCAGGTGACAGATCCAGTGGTTTGTTAAGCTTCAGAGGAGCTCAAAGGATTTTTCCTGAAGCTGCTGGAGTCCCAAGACTCAGCCTGGAGCTGAGCCAGATCCTTTGGGAAATTGTGGTGCAGCTTTGAGCTCTACCTAGGACACCTGAGGGCCAAGCAAGCCAGTCTGGTGTAGAGCAGAGGGAAGAAAAGTTTATTAATCTTCTCCACAGACAGGTTGGAAGTGTCAGCTTTATCCCACCAAATTCACACAGTGTCTGGACTCAGTGGTAATTAAGAAATCGGTGCTAAATTGTTATTACTGTTATTATTTGACTGTACTGAAAGGGAAATGAAACCATAGCAGAAGATAAAACCTCAGCTAATGCAATTATTTAGCTGCACCAGGGCCTCTTACAGATATTTGCCAAAATAAATTCCAGTTTGTGTCTGTACACACAAGGCAAAAGCATTTCTTTGGAAGGAAGATTATGGTGGTACTTGGGGAGATCAGGCAGGATCTGACTGCAGTGGAAACCTGTCCTGAGGAGCTCTGAGTGAGGGCAAAGAGAGAGTTTCCCAGCACCTGATATTGTCACTGAGTTTGATAGCGAAGCAGGGAAGCAGAACCCCGTGGATGGATGTGATCCCCCTGTCCCAGGGAGTCTGTCTGCTCAGGAGCTGCCTCTCCCTCCACAGCACACAGAGCAGCCTGGCTGCTGTCCCTGCCCCACCCTGTCCCCAGGGCTGCCCATCCTCAGCTTTCTCACCAGCCCTGACACTCATTTTCAGTTAAAGTCAGGGGAGGCTGGAGATGGAGGTGGCTGATAACCTCCTGCCGATAAACACAACAAAACCCTGCAGGGGTGGGCAGCAGCTGCCCTGGTGGCCTGACCTGAGGGGTGGGGGCTGAAGGATCGTCCTTGTCACCTTGTACAGCATCAGTGAGATTGAGAGGGGCACAAATGTTTTAAAAAAGCATCAAGGTCTCTTTGACAGCAAAAATACCAAGGGCATAAAAGGGGAGAATATTCCATGTTTGTGGGTGGTTGCACCTCAAGGTTATGCATTTACTACAGGGGAAAAAACTGTAAAATATTCCCCTTTCACCACATTCACTAAAAACTGAGAGCAGACCTCGTGGGGAAATGTTGTGCTGGTCCAGGACACATCCCCAGGTGGGAACACATGTCCCATAGCAGACAGGGACAGCTCTGAGGGGCCACCTCACTTTTGTGACATTCTCAGACTGTCACTGCCACACTTTGCACAGGCAAAAGGTCCAGGACATAACAGCCAGCAACATCTCCTTGTTGGAGCTCCTGCTAACAAATGCCACTTTCCAAGGATCTGTCCTGGGTGGGAATTCAGATTGAAGCCCTACCCATGGATAGATCCTGATTTCAGGAAGTTTTGGTGCTGTCATTGCCCCCGGGTGAATTCAGAGAACACCAGAGCATCCCACAGTGCTGCAGCTCCTTCCAGCAGCCCTTGCTGGAGGGTACAAACCTCTCTATTCCACATCCAGGAATGAGAGAGCTCCTGGAAGTGATCCCTGCTGTGGGCAGAGCAGCTGTGGCTGTGACAAATGAAAAGGCAGAAAGCCACGGTGGTGTGGGCACTGAGATAGTTTCAGGGCATGATGCATCTCCTCACTGGAGCATTCAGAGCCTTCAGCTTCACACATAAAATATATAAATTGAGTAGGCAAGGCCAGATCCCACCTGCTCTTTCCCTTTTTCTCTCCCCCTTATTAAAAGGGAAAAATCCCCAGCACAGGATGCTCAGCTGATCAAAACCATCAGAAGATCCAAGCTGGAAAGCCTGAAAGCTGCAAAATTCAACTCTCAGGTCTTCACACCCCAGAGAATTCATTCACCCCCAAAGGCAAAAGGGTGCTTGGACAAATCCCTGCCCCTCACCTGCAGATTTGGGAGCACAGTGCTGAAATCAGCACAAAATGGGATGAGAGACAACCAGACCCTGCCAAGAGCAGGAGCCACCAACCCCAAAGAGGCAGGGGGAGAAAGGATTGCCCAGGAAAAGCAAGAACATCCCAAATCTACAGAGGCCTTGGGCTGTGACATGATGTGGTCACGACACTCACTTGGGATGCCCGAGACGAGTTTCAGGGGCCGCAGCACCCGCACAGCTCGCAGGGTCCGCAGGTCAAAATCAGTCCCAGCAGTCGCCAGAATCCTGGAGGGAAACAGGGAAAAAAAAACCTAGATGAAATGCAAATTCCTCTTTCAGAAGCATGGGTAAGTGTGGTGTAAAACCAGCAAATATTGGAACTGCTTTAAACTCTGTGCCTGTGAGCACCATGTGGATTGTGTTCACTGAAAGGAATTCATTCCCAAAACTCCAGGAATTCATTCCCAAAACTGCTGTAGGAAAGTCCCCAATCTCTGCCCGTTTGTGAGGCCACTGGACGTCATCATGCCACAAAAGAGCTGTAGCCTGTTCCCCAGGAAAGCACAGCCCAAAAGGAGACAGAGAGAGGGAACTAAATCCCTCAGTTATGCTGGAAATTATCTGCCAGAACTGCCTATAATAAATCCACAAATCCCTCAGTTTGGTGTCTGGAGTATCCCAACACCTGAAGCAGTTTCTGCTCATAGTTTATTCTCTGTCTGCAAAATTAATTTTTGTTCAGAGCCTCCTCTTGGAGGAGAACATGCAGAGAGCAGCATGTGAGTCTGACACGCCACAAAATCCTGCCCCCAGAGCAGAAGAAGTCTTAAAAATGTGCTGGTCTGCACAGAAAATGAAATGGATTCGCTGGTTCAGGACACAGCAAGAGAAGAAATATTGTCCCAGTGTCCACAAGTCACGATGATGATGAGAACCCACAGAGAGCCCATCTTTATCACTTCCTGCAGCAGTGTTGGGATGCTTCAGCAAAACCATCCTTTATTTGGGCCTGTGCTCATCTGAAGTGGGATTTAATGCTCCTGGAGGGCTTCTCCAACTTAAACAACTCTGGTTTTAACACAAGCCACCCCAAAAGCCTCCCACCAGCCCTCCATCCACTGCACCACTCACAGTGACCATGGGAATCTGGCCCTTTTTCCTCAGTTTCCTGCTAACAGGAGCCCTTTTTTCCCAATATTTGACAACATGAGCTCTTTCTTTCCCATTTTCTTGCTAACAAGAGCCCTTTTTCTTCCATTTCTTGACACCAGGAGCCCCTTCTCCTAAGTTTCTCATTAACAAGAGCCCTTTTTGCTCAGATTTTTGATAATAACAGTCCTTTCCCCTCAGTTCCTTGATAACAGGAGCCCTATTCCCTCAGTTTCTTGACACCAGGAGTCTTTTTTGCTCCGTGTTTTCATAACAGGAGCCCTTAATCCTCACTTTCCCAATATCAGGAGCCCTTTTTCCTGAGTTTTTTGGTAACAGGACCCCTTTTACCTGAGTTCTTTGATAACAGGAGCCCTTTTACCTCAATTTCTTGGTAACAGGAGCCCTTTTCCTGAGTTTTTTTATTACAAGAGCCCTTTTCCCTCAGTTTCTTGATAACAGGACCCCTTTTTCTGCAGTTTCTTGACACCAGGCTGCTAAGCATTCAGCAGTGCTCACCCCCCATGACAGCAATCCAAGGAAAAGCAGAGTTTTCCAAAAGCAGCTGTACAATTGCACTCTGAGCTGGGCAGGATGTGGCTGTGGCAGTGCAGGGAGCACTCCCAGAATAAATCCCTGTCCTTGGCTTTGCTGACTGACTTAGCCTGGCCCAAGGAAGGGCAGGCTCAGCATTGCTGGGCGGAAAGGGCCAGACTCCATCAGCAGGAGGTGCTGGAGATCAGGAAAAAAACCTGCTGGGATCTTGGATGGCAGGAGGCAAAAGCCAGCCAGGACCTGTGGAGCTGAGTATTTATTCTATAGGACACCTGTTCTCACATTTTCACGACCTTAAAATTCCCATGACATCAGCTCCATGGATGCAGTTGGAGCACGAGCAACAGGAGAAAATTTAAACCAAGAAGCAGCACATGCAGAGCCTTCTAATTTAATCTTCTGCACCCAGGCCAATGATTTCATCCTCTGCTCCCTTCCCTCCATCCTCATGGCTTAATTGCTCATTTATGGACCTATGCAGTGTGGGAATAACACGGAGAGGAGATAATCCTGAACATCCCCCATGGATGCTGCTCCCGACAGCACAACCACTCTGCTCTGAGCCAGGAGGGATTTGTGCTGTCACCAGCACAGCTCTGTCTTGGGACAAGCTGAGAGAAAGGGTCCTTTGTGCCCTTGTTCTGGTTTCAAATTCAGAGAGAAAATGGAAGGGAATGGGTGCCAATAAATGTTTCAATGAGTTGAAGTCTTCATTCCAGAATTTTCTTCATAACATGACATAACATTAACAATGATGTTAAAACTAACCTGTTCCAACTCTGGCAGCACCCACAAAGCCCCTTTTCCTGAAAACTCCTGGGTTTGACCATTTAATTCATGAATTCTGACATAATTTTCACTGTCCCAGTTAACCTGCACAGGACATCCTAAAGCCATCATCTCCAGTGGTTGCAGAGCTGCTCCATGGATTCCATCACATCCCACCCAAATCCAGCAGACCACCCAGCAGGGCTGAGCTGTCCCTGCTCCCTCTGCCCATGAATCCACCCCTCTTGGAAAACAAAACAACCCAGGTGTTGTCTAGAGAGGCAAAAAAACAGCTGCAGGCTAAACAAAGCTGCAAAAACTCACACAATGCTCTGGGTTTCTCTGGGCACCCTGTGCCAGGGCCTGCCCACCCTCCCAGGGAACAATTCCTGCCCAATATCCCAGATAATCCTGGGAAAGCCATTCCCTGGGTCCTGTCCCTCCATCCCTTATCCCCAGTCCCTCTTCAGCTCTCCTGGAGCCCCTTTAGACCCTGCCAGGAGCTCTGAGCTCTCCCTGGAGCCTTCTCCTCTCCAGGTGAGCGCCCCCAGCTCTGCCAGCCTGGCTCCAGAGAAGAGGGGCTCCAGCCCTGGAGCATCTCTGTGGCCTCCTCTGGATCTCTCCAGCAGCCCCTGAGGGGCTGAGGGGGCAGTTCAGGGGCTGAACTCCTCATGTAGGTCATCATTGCAGGTCAATGAGGCAGAGGCTGAGAAAGCCCAGGCTGGCCCCAGCACTTTCCCTGCTGCAGGCAGAGCTGGCTCCTGCAGCCTCCTGGCATTCCAGGCTCACCCCCACGGCTCTGCAGCCCCAGCCAGGCTGTGCCAGTAGTGGAACCAGGGCACGGGGGGCCCTGAGGCTTTGAAAAAGTGTTGTGGTGTCAGCATCCGTGCCAGGAACCCTCAGGATCTCAGGAAGGACCCAGGGGCAGCAGCTGGAGCACAACAAAGCAGCTCAGGAGGGGAAACCGTGCCAGGGTGGGGATGGTGCCTTTTCCTCCTACAAAACCAAAGCTCATTTGCAGGATTCCAGTGCCCTAAAGTGCCTGGAAAATCATCTCGGTGAGGGGGAGACCTTAATTAACATCATCTGGGGCATTTGCCAAAGTGCCACCTTTGTTTTACTTTTTCCCTCTGAAAAAAAGCCACAAAAGCCACTGTGAGTTAGGTCAGGGCGAGTGGGAAATCATCCTTAAAAATAAGAGAAATGGAAAGATCAAAGGAGCCAGCTGACAGGCACGGCCCAAAATCCTGCTGGAGCATCCCTGGCTGCACAGCCAACAGCTGAGAACAAAGCAGAGGTGATGGGAGACCCAGTGCCAGAAGGGGAAATCAGCTGGGAAAAGCAAAAACTGAAAGAAAAAATCAGATTTTAGGTGATAAATGGCTCAATCTGCAGCCATTTCTGTGTCTCGGTGAGCACAGATATTGGATATGTTTGGGATGTTGCCTTGGATTGCACTTCCAAGGGTTTAAGTGCAACAAAATCAATTCCTCCATGGCAGTTGTCTTTTTTGTGATGGCCAAACACCAAACCTTTCTTGTTCTTGTGCTGCCGAGGAGGACCTGGGCACCCACCCTGCCATCCCTGGGGGCTCAGGACCGTGGCACTCATTCCCTAATTTCTCCATCACTTGCTTAAATGCTGCTTTTCTCTCTCTCCTCCACTAACGAGCCCTGACTGACAGCTCTTCCCAGAGACAGCCCAGCTGTGGGATAAATGCTTGATAATTTTGATTCCAGCAACGCCTGGAATAAATTATGAAAGCAGCTTGTTCCTCTGGGTATAAAAGAAAGCAAAGAATGAAGGGAAAGTTCCTTCCCTGAACGTTCTGATAACATAAATAATTAGCAATCCTTTCCTGTAAGGGCCTGGCAGCTCAGGATTGATTTGTTCTGGTTCAGCAAGGCCCCGGCTGCCAGACACGGGGGATGAACATCCTTAGTGAAACCCTGAGCAAGGAAAATGCCTTGGAATTCCTTCAGGTTTAACCCCAGCAGTCCAAATCCTGAGGTCTGCAGTGGGGAAAAGCCAATCCTGTTCCTCAGGATCATCCCCACCTTGTCTGAGCCATTAGTGCTTCCCATGGGGTCTCACCACTGGGTAACACTGGTGAGGAGGAATCCCTGGAATAACTTGTGGGTATTTTAATGTAACCTTTCTGATTTTTATAAATTCTAGCCCTAGAAATAACCCCCAAAACCTCTAAGAGAAAGAAAACTCCAGTAAATCATCCCTATTCCCAAAACCTGACTGAGCACCAATGGTTAACCAGCCTCAGTGACCTCTGGGAATGGAATCCAGTGGGAAAACCAAAAGAAATTACTTTATGAAGACTGGCTGTGTAATTTAAGGTGTTTGCCCATCTGTGGGTCACCTGTGGGCTGACTGCCCCCTCTGTCCTTCCCAATGTCTCCTCTGCTACCCACAGGCTGGAGAAGGAATTGGGAAAAGAAATACGGCATCATTCTGGCCCTGAGCTCCAGCAGAGCATCAACAGCAAACAGAAAGGAGCTGGAGGTGCTGCAGTCTCTGTCACTTTGTGCCACCAAGGCACGCCCAGCCCTGTTCCCCTGATGATTCTGAGAGGCTCACAAAGGTTTGGAGAGGATGAAGCCCACGGCTAAGGGAGGAACCTCCCAGCTGCATCCACTGAGTGCTGCAGGAGGGGCAGGGAGTGTCCTGGTGTGGTAAATACACACAGTGTTTGTTTAACCAAGCTGGTCACGTTGATTATTGTTAATGTTTACTTGTTACATGGTTGATAAAAGTTCTTGTTAAATTGTCAGTGCCCCTAGTTGTTTTTCCTTATCTTGTACCTGTACCCTCTTTGTGTCGGGTATTGCCTCCACTGCTCCCCAAAAATGGCACACAG
>JAGMWU010001329.1:3185-14404 GCA_018697195.1 Certhia americana | reverse complement strand
AATCTAGTAACTAAATTTCTGCAAGCTAAATTACTAAACATTCTCGACCG
This sequence comes from Certhia americana, assembly GCA_018697195.1. Lineage (NCBI taxonomy): Eukaryota > Metazoa > Chordata > Aves > Passeriformes > Certhiidae > Certhia > Certhia americana. The sequence goes on along the minus strand of JAGMWU010001329.1, from coordinate 14,354 downwards.
CATTGTACTCGTTTTGCTCGAGTAAACTTTAGTTTCAGTTCATTGTCAGCCAGCATCACTTTCCAGGGGGCCTCAGGAGCTTTCTTCACTCGAGTATGGTGGATCCAAGCACTTTGTTCCTTGATCTTAATTGCAGTAAAAGTATGGAGAATCACCTGGAAGGGTCCTTCCCACTGTGGTTCCAAAGTTTTTCTGTCAAAGACTGAACATACACATCATCTCCCCAGGCTGTATGTCATGCACTGGTGCATCAAGCCCCATGACCCGAGTTCCAGCCACATGCTTTTCAATTGCCCTCAGTTGTTTACTCAGGGCCACCATACAGGCAGTCAGTGTTTCCTCCCCAGCTTGAGTAGACATCCCTTTTGGCACTCCATACAGCCTCCCAGAGAGCATTCCAAAGGGGCTCAGCTTTTCCTTAGTCCTGGATTTGATCATAATCTGCAGTAATGCTGGTGGGAGAGATTGGGGCCAGGCCAAGTTAGCCTCTTGCTCCAGCCTCACAATTTGCTGCTTAATCAAAGGGTTCATTTTCTTTACTTGACCACTTGACTGAGGGTGGTATGGAGTGTGGAGTTCCCAATCTATGCCTAAGTGGTGACTGATTTGTTGCACTAATTTTGAAATGAAGCGTGGCCCTCTGTCTGAGGATGCCATGGTTGGAACTCCAAAGCATGGTATTATTTCTTGTAACAATACTCGGGTTACCTCCCAGGCGCTGGCAATCCTGGTGGGAAAGGCTTCTGGCCACCCTGAAAAGGAATCTGTTAGTACCAATAAATACCTATAAATACCCCTCTTTTCTTGGCAATTCTATGAAATCAATTTGCCATTGCTGTCTGGGTCCATGGCTTTTTCCAATCTGGCCAAGTTTTGGTTTAGGAATATTCTTGGGTTTAGTCTGGAGGCAAAGATCACACTGCCAGGCCACGTGGGTTATAGTAGTGTATAAGTTCCTGGCAATGATTCTTTCAGCTGGATAGCAATGCAGGGCATCTATTGCCCAGAGTGTTTTCTGGTGCTCCTCTCTTACTAATTGCCATAGTAAATGGGAAGGGATAACCAATTTCCCTTCTATTGTAACCCACACATCCTGATTATAAATCCCCCTTTTATTATAAATCAGCTTTCTGTTTTTCATATTATATTTTGGTTCACCTTTGAGGGAAATTTGCCCATCTGGAATCAGGGCTCCTTCAGTTATTTCACCTTTTGCCAATTCTTTTACTTCCTTATTTGCCAATTCTTTTGCTTCCTTATTCTTCCAATTCTGAATTCACCATTTGGTGTGCCTTGGTGTGCATAATCGCTACTTTCTCAGGTAATTGGACTGCTTTTAATAGTCATAGTATTTCTGTTACACATTTGATGTTTTTCCCTTGCCAGTTTAACAGCCCCCTTTCTTTCCAAATGGCTCCATGCACGTGCACTACCCCAAAAGTATATTTTGAGTCTGTGCAAATGTTTATTTTTTTCCCCTTCACCATTTCCAAGGCATGAGTTGAAATGAACACACACACACAAAGATTCTCTTCACAGAGAAGGGAGGAAAAAGAGAGAGGTTTATTGTGTGGCCTCGATAGATATATATATATATATCTTTTCAAAGGTGACCCAGGATTGGAGGATAAAGTACAACCTCTCTAATCCCCACAGGTCAAACTAACAGCCCATCAAGTCTCGCTTCCTCTAGAAAGGAATGCAGAATTATTATCTACATTGAAAGTGTGTAAGAAATCTGACTCCAGGAATTCAAAACATCAAAGGCTAAAGGAAACATGCAAAAACAGGACGACAAGGGGTCAAAGTGATTATGTCAGCCTTTTGTGCAGAGGTGTTTGTTAGCAAGGGTTCAGATTCCATTGCCTCTCTGCAGGTGCTGACTGCAAACCTGGTGTGCCGTTTTCCGCTGGTAATGCAGCTGCTCCTGTCAGTAAACCAGGGGTCTGCATCTTCAAGAGGGGTGTCCCTCAGGTCTGGGCAGCTGGAATAGGTGGCTTTAATGGTCTCTAGGCAATGATGTTTGTCCTGGTTTAGCATTGATTCATATTTTAGCATGAAGTGGTTCCCTATTAGGGCCTTATTAGCTTCCTGTGGCCCTGACAGAGAAACAATCAGTAGCCAGTTTCAAATATTAAGACATGATTAAACCAATAAAAGAGTTGGATGGCCTTTGTGAACACACAGAGTGGCCTGAACTGTAACTGCTTTGCCTGGCTGCCACCCTTCCCTCTGCCAGCACCAGGTGAAACAGGAACTCATTCAGGGCACAAATAAAACCTACAGGCATCAGTGTTCTCTTAGGTAAGAGAAAAGGGCAGAATGAAGACACAGAAAAAAACAATGTGAAGACACCAAAGTCAGTAAAAAAAAAAAAAGTCCCAGATAAAAAATGTCTAAAGAGATGCCTTATTTTAAAGCTAAAATTCTCATCTAAGCTATAATAATACACTAAAATATACTTATAATATCCCTTTTAAATCATAGAAAAATATAGGGAAGTGAAATATTCAAATTATAAACCTAAGCAAAAGCTTCCATACTAATAGAATAGAAGTTAAAATGATAATATTAACACATCATACTAATAATAATACTAATACATCATACTAATGAATAGAAGTTAAAATAACTAGGATCAAAAATCTAAGCCTACTTTACTCTTTTCCTAATCCTATCCCACAACAAAAAACAAACCCATCACAATGTTCCACCGGCTCCCCTTGATTTATGAGAAAAGAAGCTGGATTAACAATGTTTGTTACCACTATTGCTGCATCACCTTGTTCCACCATAATGGCCTGGAATTTCAGGAGCCTCTGTGGGGAGAGGCAGTGCTTGCCTTTCACTCCCAGCACTGCAGACACTGTGTGGGACACCAGCACAGTAATTTTCTGGCTCCAGGTGAATTTATGTGCCTGTTGGATATTCAATACACAGCTGTGGCAGCTCTGAGGCACCCAGCACCCTTTGGCTGCTATGTCTGGTTGCTTTGAGAAGGAAGCAACTGCTCTCTGGTACGGGCCTAGGTCCTGTGCTAATATCCCCAGGGTGATCCCTCACTTCTCATGGGAAAACAGAAAGAATGGTTTACTCACATCTGGTAGCCCCAAGGCTGGAGCTGACATGAGAGCTTTCTTCAGCTGGTGGGAGGCCTGCACAGCATCTTTTGTCCACTGGAGATCTCTGTTTCCATTTGTGATGAGCGAGTACAAGGGTTGGATGAGCAGTTTAAAATTGTAGATCCACAGTCTACACCATCCTGTCATTCCCAGAAAAGTTTGCAGTTCTTTTATTGTCTGGTGTATCACCTCTTTATGGCTTTCCCCAACGTCCATTGCCCAGCTCTAACCTCACAGCCCAGGTAGATCACCTCCTGTTTCACCACTTGTGTCGGAGTCCAGAACACTCCTCTGACTCTCCTGAGTGATTCCAGACCCGGGCAGGGGGCTGGGAAGCCTTGGCAAGGAGTCAAGGGCTCCTGTGCCTTTGATTTCAGCCCCTGTGAGAAATTACCACCACTGTGGTTTGAAGAGTTGCAAACCACGAGAGTTTAAGTAGGGTGATAATTAGCTATGCACAGGGTGAAAAGTAGATTTATGTAGTATTTAGACTGATAAGCAAAAAACACAAAATGGAGTTTCCACATGGCTTTGAGGTTTCTTCCTTTTTCTCCTTCACCATTTTCCTCTGTGTTGTGGGCATCTTTGGTTGGCTCAGAGAAGAGCCTGACCTTCTGACATGGGAGACAGGTATTGGGGATCTTTTGTAAATGTAGCACACGTCATTTTTAGTATAAAGATGTTTGGCACCTTTGGGGCTGAGTCATGCCCCGTGAGCTGACCTGCAGAACAGATCTCTGTGGGTCAGAGAAGAAACTGTAAAGATAAGGAAAAAAATTAACAGCCTTGGAAAAGCAGAGTAGACGGCTCTTGGTCTTTTCCTTCGATGTCAGGGCTGGGAAAAAGACGTTTACACTCTCGGGAAGAACACCACCACATAAAAACCTGAGAGAGCGTGGCTGTAAAAACGGGATGGGTCCAATGCAGATGGCAAAAATAGATTTTCATGTCTCAGAGCACCCACATGGTCAGAAGGCAGCATCTGAGGCCAGAACGCCTGGGAGCTGCTTTCAACGACCAGGTGGGTCAGGGACTTCCTTGCAAAATAAACAAGGCTGTGGCTAACTTAACAACATATAGGGTTACCTGGGTCCAGGTATCCAATCCTGTACTCAGGACAGGGACCAGACCGTCTCGAACTAAGAGAGAGGTAGAACTTGAGACCTGACCCACCCCTGGGTAACCTTCTTTCAGTATCCCATTTCCCATGGCCTCATGTTAATACTGTCCAAACACGGAGCCTGGGCCAAATCATGATGCATCCTATCTGATCCAGTCCCCACACCAGCCTGCTGCAGAGGCTCTTTCCCCACTGGAAAGTTGTACCTAGTCTCAACAGAATTAGGTAAAACCTTCTGTCAGATATTTTCTGGAATTTCTGACAAGCTCACCTCCTAGTCTCCAGAGGGAAACTTTGAGCACAGTGGGAATCAGCCACTTCCTCTCTCCAAAGGTGCCCACCTGCAGCTTCACAAGAATGGCCAAACACCTCAGTCTGGGACACCTGTACCTGTTATTTCACAGCTCCACGCCCATGCCCAATATCACTGTCACAGCTGCGCTGCCAGCTTGTTGCTGTGCAAATGCTGCCACCACCCAAAACAAGACCCTTACCCCCTGAAGGCACTGGCTCTGCTCTCTGGCTCAGAGTGAAGTTGGGTCCCACCTGCCAGGCCAGAGATTGGCCAATGTGTTTATGTTTCAATAAAGAAATGGAGTTGTCACAGCAGTGTCCGGGTGGTAGCACCAGCAAAGCCCACATGGCACCAGCACTGCCTGAGCTCCATGTGCAGGAGCAGCTGTGGATGCCCACGGTGTGGGCAGGCAGGAGCCAGGCAGGGGCTGCTGTGACCAGCGGCGGGGCCGTGAGGGGCTGGGGCAGCCCATGCTGAGCATCCCTGGGCTGAAGGCACATTTCCTTCAGTGGCATCATCTGGGCCTGCACCTCTTCCAGTGGCATGGCCAGGAAAAGAGGGAAGCCATCAAGAGCATCTCCAGGGACACAGCCTGACAAAAACTGTCAGCTGGCAAAACAAAGGTTTTGCTAAGCAATGGCCCTTGGATAAAGGTAAACATTTCCAATCAGGGCAGTCCATTTGTTCAGATGGGGGGACACTCTGGGGTACAGCTAAGGCTGTGAGGTCACAGCAGGTTCTGAGCTCACAGAGGTCCCAGAGCCCCGTGCTTGCACAGCACCACAACCACCGACCACTCAGTCCCTGACCACAACTGCTGTGGCAGTGGCGGCAGCAGTGGTGCTGACATTGGGACAGCAGTGTCAGGACAGTGGTGGCAGCAAGAGCTGCGAGAGTGGCAGAGGTCAAGGCACCATGGCCCTTGCTCTGCGCCTCTTCCTCCTGCTCCTCCTGGCAGTGGCCCTGCCTGCCAGGGCAGCCCAGGCTGCTCCATGGCGAGTGCAGGGAGCAGGTGAGTCCACAGCCTGGCTCCCCTTTCCTGTGACACTGCTCCATTCTCCCTGGGAACTCTTGGGAATGGTTTTCCATAGGGCTTTAGAGAGGCTTTCCTCTCTCAGAGGGACACAACCCCAATGGGCCCTGGCTTGCTCCAGACGCCTGACCAGGGACGTTGCACAGGACCTGCAAAGAGGGACAGAGACCAGGAGCCAGCCAACAGCTCCACAGGCCCCTCTGTAATTTTGGTCATGTCTACTGATATCTGTCTCCCAAGGCCCTACCTGACCCCCGTGCAGTGTCCAGTTCCCTAAGGCAGAAGGGAATCCCAGAACTACATGGAAATGCTTCTGATCTATGGTCCCTTCTAGATGAGCCTGCTAGGAATGTTATTTCTGGAACTTGGATGGATGAGAGTTTCAATAGCTGGGGACATACTGGAGGCAAGTTCTCAGAATCCATTTACTGACTGAAGAGTCGATGTCAGCGTGGGAAGAGCTCATTCAGGAACTTTAGATCATTTCAGGATTGAGAGATTCTGGAAATCTTACCCTGCTCGCTTCTGGTGTTCTGATGATCCAACAGGGTCGCTGTCAGTGAGAGGAAGGAAAATGTAGCTGTCAATCCTCTTCCCATGTGCAATGCCAGTTTCTCCCTCTGTGTGCTCTGTGCAGCCACAGAGAAGAGCAGAGAGAGAAGGGGCCGGGCCCAGGGCTGTGCCCCGGGGCTGTGCCTTGTGCAGCTCCTTTGCCAGCCCCAGGCAGCCTGAGCTGCTCCCGCTGCCACTGCCAAGTCCTGGCCCTGGCTGTGGCTCAGTTCAGAGCTGCTGGCAGCTCCTGGGAGTCTCTTCTCCCCTGACTGCCCTTCAAGGGGCTCCTTTCATTCCAGTGTGGGGCCACTGCAGACACGTGGGCCCTTGGCCCTTGCTCCTGCGTGGAAGGCAGAAATGCTTTCACAGACTGCAGGGCTTTTTCCCAGCCTGGCCTGGCTGCAGCTTCTGCCCAGCCTGTGCAGGAAGGCATTTGGCATCAGCTGACAGGGAGCACAAACTGCACCATGGGCCTTGCACACCCAGTGATCCCTGCAATTCCCTGTGTGCCAGCACATCCTGAGGGCTGGCTGTTTAGAGGAGGGAGGGCTATAGCCAGCCCCAAGATCCTGGGCATTTGCCTGTTCCTTATCCATGACTTTGACCAGTATTGTCTCATGAAGATGCCTCCCCCTCAATGGGGAACAATTCCATCTGATCCAGCTGTGGCTCTTCCTTTCTCCAGTGATGAACCGAAAGGCTGTGCTGAAGGCAGCACTTCTTGGAGGAAGCAGAGGCTCTATGCCAGCCCCTGCTGCAGGAAGAGAGGTGATGCCAGGCACAGTCCCAGGAGGTAATTGCTGTGCCTCTGGGCCTGAGCCCTGCTGAGGCTTGAGCTGCCATCTCTGCTGCCTGGTAGTGCCTCCTCTTTAGGGATGTTGCACAGGGCCTGTAAAGAGTGTGGAAAGAGACCAGGAGCCATCCCAGAGCTCCCCAGGCTTCTCTGCAGCTTTGGCCATGTCCATGGACATCTGGCTCCCATGGCCTTACCTGACCTTATTCCAGTGCCCAGTTTGTTAAGGCAGAAGGAGATCCCAGCAGAAAATGGAAATGGTTCTGATCTCTGCTCCCTTCTAGATGAGCCTGCTGGGAAGGCTTCTCCAGCAGCTGGGATGGAAGATGGGTTAGAACCATTGGGAGTTTCTGCAGGTAGAATGTCAACATTTCCTCAGAGAATAATCATCGAAAACCTGGCAACAATCAGGTGAAAGTAGGTTCTGTGACTGTGGAGTTACAGGTGTGTTTGCAGGGAAGATGTTTCCAGGTCCAGGGCTGGATGTTGCACGCCAACCTGGCTCCAATCACAGGGGTGAGTAGTGTGTCCCTGCTGACCCCACAGGCTGAACACTGCTTTTGTGGGATCCATCCACATCAAGTGGAATTTTAAGTTCTCCCAACAGGGAAGAACCAAGAGATAGGAGACAAGAAATCCCTAGAGGCTGTCAAACATCTGGACCAGATGCTGAGTGATCTGGAGAGACGTCGTGGTGGGTGCATTTCCCTCAGCCTTCCCCTGACACTCAGCAGCCGCGGGCTTTCTCTGCACATCTGCACACGCCGTGCTTCACACAGCAGGAAGGGATCCATGACAGCCTGGCTGCCCCACTGCTGTTGCTGCTTTCACAGCCTGCAGAGCTGTTTGCCAGCCTGGCCTGGCTGCAGCTTCTGCCCAGCCTGTGCAGGAAGGCATTTGGCATCAGCTGACAGAGAGCCCACACTGTATCCACAGGCCTTTCACACCCAGACGTCCCTGAAATTTCCCTTTGTGCCAGCACATCCTGAGGGCTGGCTGTTTGAAGGAGGGAGGGCTATAGCCAGCCCCAAGAGCCTGGGCATTTGCCTGATCCTTATCCAAGACTTTCACTTATACTGCCTCATGAAGATGCCCCCTCCCCAGTGGGGAACTATTCCACAATTCCATCTGATCCAGCTGTGGCTCTTCCTTTCTCCAGCGATGAACCGAAAGGCTGTGCTGAAGGCAGCACTTCTTGGAGGAAACAGAGGCTCCAAGACAGCCCCTGCTGCAGGAAGAGAGGTGATGCCAGGCACAGTCCCAGGAGGTAATTGCTGTGCCTCTGGGCATGAGCCCTGCTGAGGCTTCAGCTGCCATCTCTGCTGCCTGGTAGTGCCTCCTCTTTAGGGATATTGCACAGGGCCTGCAAAGAGGGACAGAGACCAGGAGCCATCCCAGAGCTCCACAGGTCCCTCTTCAGCTTTGGCCATGTCCATGGACATCTGGCTACCAAGGCCTTACCCAACCCCCTTTCAGTGCCCAGTTTCCTGAGGCAGAAGGAGATCCCAGCACAAAATGGAAATGGTTCTGATCTGTGCTCCCTTCTAGATGAGCGTGCTGGGAAGGTTTCTCCAGCAGCTGGGATGGAAGATGGGTTAGAACCATTGGGAGTTTCTGCAGGTAGAGTCTCAACTTTCCCTCAGAGAATAGTCATCGAAAACCTGGAAACAATCAGGTGACAGAAGGTTCTGTGACTGTGGAGTTACAGGTGTGTCTGCAGGGAAGATATTTCCAGATCCAGGGCTGGATGTTGCACGCCAACCTGACTCCAATCACCGGGGTGAGTAGTGTGTCCCTGCTGACCCCACAGGCTGAGCACTGCTTTTGTGGGATCCATCCACATCAAGTGGAACTACGTTGCTTTAAGTTCCTCTAAAAGGGAAGAACCAAGACATAGGAGACAAGAAATCCCTGGAGGCTGCCAAATATCTGGACCAGATGAGTGATCTGGAGAGATGTTGTGTGTCCTGCCAGGGCCTGTCTCTGTCCCCTTGGGCTGGGGCAGCTGTCACAGGGCAGGGAGTGTCAGGGGTGGCAGTGGCTGCTCAGGGATGGGTTTGGCCTGTGTCCCTCGAAGGAGTGACTGCCCAAGCAGCTGTGCTGCCCCCGGGCTCTCCTCCTGCCTTCTGGGCTTTGTTGGTTGGCACAGCCTGGGCCAAGGGGCAGCAAGGTGTCTGCAGGCCCCAGCTCTGGGGCAAACAGAGAATGTCCTGGCCGTATGCACCGTGCTGCCAGCTGAGCAGTGCAGCACAGCACGGGCTCACACTCTCCATTGCTCCCACAGATGTTATCACTGAAAAAGGAATATATGCCCTGGATGCACCACACCCCTCAAGAATTGTCTGCCCCCAGGATGTTCGCAGAGCCTGCATGACAGGCACAGCAGTGACACTGTTCACTGCCCCACTTGTCCTCATAGGCTGCTATTTTGGGCTGCGGAAGCTCTATGAGATGAGACAGTAAGTTGCTGATTTTTCTCCACAATTTTCTAAAAACTCTGCTTGTAGCATGGACAGCCTGACTCGTAGTCTTGCTGCTGTGGAGTTGTGGCTAAGCCATGGTTGTCCAAAGAACTGTGCTGAGGGTTCTGTTGCTGCCCAGTGCTTTAACTGGCCTTGCTGGGCCCTGACCTGTGGAACCTGCTGGGGCTGCAGCCAGTGCTGGCTCCATCTGAGGCTGCCTGGCCAAGAGCAGCCCCAGGAGCAGCGGGCAGAGGCAAAGCAACTTCACGGTAATATTTGGTAATACAATTTAGGATTGTTATTTCTTAGCTCATGTAAATGTTTCATGGTAGCAGTTGTGCTACAGGAGGAGCAAATTTGCTACAATTCAGTATTAAAACAAATCCAACCTGATGAAGGTTTGGCTTTGGCCTTGAGACTTTGTGTCTCAGCCCTGTTCTGGATTGATTCCCAATCAGTCCTGGAGCCAGTTTTGGGTGAATGCTCATCCCAGCCCTGACCCTTGGCAGCTCTGGGCTCAAAGGGGCAGCTGAGGCTGCACTGCACGTGACTGGGGTGCAGGGCTGCATTATCAAAGGGCTTTGAGAAGTTGAAATTACTCTATTTTGATTACATGGTTTTGTTTATGAGATTCATTCACATTTTTTAAACTTAGTTTGAAAAAACCTTTGTTTCCAGGTTTCTTTCCAGTTATTTGATCTAGTGAATTATGGCATAATTATCGCATGGCTGAATTAGAAGACTGTAAGTACTATAAAATGAAATAATCTTTACACTCTTCTGTCTTTCACAGATTGAGGAAACCTGTGTTGGTTTGATGTGGCCAACAGAAGAGTTTTGCTCTGCTTTTAATTCAGAGAAGGAGCAGTGCTGGAACCTGTTGAGAAGTGTCTCTTCAGTTCAAAACCAAAGCAAACTGCCAGGGTTCATTTTTCCACGTCTAGAATATAAAACTCTATTATCAGCAAATGCTTCTGTAAAGTCACTGATATAAATGAGGGATTTGTTCTGTTTCTGAGTTGCTCAGAGCTGCAGCTCCCTGTTCTCTTTGCAGACAGAGGCTGGCTATGGGTGACAGTCCAGGTGACAGCCTGGTACACACCAGGTCCACACATGAGCTAAGGGATCATTCTTGCACACCCCATCCTGGAAGGACCAGGTTTAATGAATCTGACACAATTTTATGGCATGGCAGCAAAATAAGGCAAAATGGCTAGAATCGATACCATCCCAACCACTTTACATTTTGCTGTGTCGAATGGAGATAGGAACTACAAGTTTCCTATCCATGCACAATTTGCTGTCTGAGAGCACACAGTCCTCAAAGTCAAAGGGCTGTGTCTGAGATGACTTCAAAAACCAAAACTAACCTTTATGCGCAGCACCTGTGCTTCAAACCTTTACAGTACAAATAAATAAAATACAAGCTCATTCCTAGCAATAACTAAGGGAAAAAACCCCAAATAAAATAACTAAGCCAAAACTGCTACACAACAAAATAGGCAAACAGAACAATCACCAAGAAAAAAAACAAAACAACACAACCCCCTCACAATACCGGAAAAAATAAAAAAATATGAGGTGAAGGAGGCAGATCCAAGAGCAACAATTCGGCAGAGGAGCTACAGAAAGGACAGATAATAAGAAAGGAAAGATAATAAATGGTAGGGCACCAAACAAGCCAGGAGATCTGAGATAATGTTCTCACCCTTCTGAAAGCAATCTGACGTAAAAATAAACAGAAAATAAATGATGATGATTGTGATAATGGGGCTTGGTATGTTTAGCTTTT
>JAGMWU010001325.1:2988-14473 GCA_018697195.1 Certhia americana | reverse complement strand
ACAGGCAAACAGGCTAGCGGCAGCTCTAGGAGGGTGAGATAATTCCGAGGGTTCACAGTGGCTGGAGCTGTTGGAAAAGAGTGTCCTGGCTGGCAGGGGCTGTAGAAACAGCGTGGGGAGACCTCGAGCAGAACTGAAGAAACTGTGGGTGCAGGGCAGGGAGGAAACGGGTTCCCAAAATCCCGGGGGGGACACACGAAGAGACCGGTGGTCCGACGGAGTCCGAGGTGAAGGGAAAAGTGAGAGCTCTCCGCCTCGCCGAGACGAGCAGCCCTGGCCTTCTTCCCCAGAGCAGAGAAAAACTGCCCCCAGCAAAGTGGAATCAATGTCTCTGTGTAGCTGCTTCCTTTGTTTGTTCCCGAGCACCTATAAGTACCGAAAAGCACCCAGCTATTAGTTTCTTAGCAACTTCTGGGAAAAAATTCTATAAGAAATCAACCCAACCCCCAACATTATCCACCCCGAATTTTTTCCCACCCTAATATGTTACATCAAATTTAAACTTTAAAATTATGTACATACATGCAATACCTTAATTATATACATATATACATGCAGCTCCAGATACAGGCACAGTGTCATGAGTAGCTCACCCTAAAACAAGATCTCCTTGAGGTATGCATCGAGTCTCTCTATCTCTCAGCATGACCTACCAGGTGCAGCCTGGTCCATGAGCAAAGACAACTCCACGGATGGGCTTGTCTTTGCTGGAGGCAGAATTAACCCAAACCGTTTTTCTTAGCATACCTCTCAGGTGTACCACTGGAACTTTATCTCCATCTGTTGTTCCCAAGGCTTCAGACTGGGCAGGGCTTGCTCGGTTAGTGGAACCTCGGGTGTTCACTAACCATGTAGCCTTTGCTAAATTAATCTTCCAGTTTTTGAAAGTCCCCCCACCAAGTGCCTTTAAGGTGGTTTTCAGCAGGCTATTGCACCGTTCAACTTTCCTAGCTGCTGGTGCATGGTAAGGAATATGGTACACCCACTCAATACCATGTTCTTTAGCCCAGGTGTTAATAAGGCTGTTTTTGAAATGAGTCCTATTGTCTGACTCAATCCTCTCAGGGGTACCATGCCTCCACAGGACCTGCTTTTCCAGGCCCAGGATGGTGTTCCGGGCAGTAGCATGAGGCACAGGGTAGGTCTCTAGCCATCTAGTGGTGGCTTCCACCATGGTCAGCACGTAGCGCTTGCCTTGGCGGGTTTGGGGCAGTGTGATGTAATCAATCTGCCAGGCTTCCCCATACTTGTACTTGGACCACCGCCCACTGTACCAGAGGGGCTTCAGCCTCTTGGCCTGTTTGATGGCAGCACACGTCTCACAGTCGTGGATAACCTGTGAAATACTGTCTATGGTTAGATCTACCCCTCGGTCTCGTGCCCACTTATAGGTGGCATCCCTACCCTGATGCCCTGAGGCATCATGGGCCCATCGGGCTAGAAACAACTTTCCCTTGTGTTCCCAATCTAAGTCTATTTTTGCCACTTCTATCTTTGCAGCATGATTCACCTGCTCATTATGTCGGTGCTCCTCATTAGCCTGGCTCTTGGGGACATGGGCATCTACATGACGAACTCTTACAGGGAGCTTCTCTACTCGAGTGGCAATGTCTTTCCACTCCTCAGCAGCCTAGATTGGTTTCCCTCTACGCTGCCAGCTGGCCTTTCGCTACCGTTCTAGCCACCCCCACAAAGCATTGGCTACTATCTATGAGTCAGTGTAGAGGTAGAGCTTGGGCCACCTCTCTCTCTCAGCAATGTCCAGAGCCAGTTGAACGGCTTTGAGCTCGGCAAATTGACTTGATCCCCCTTCTCCTTCAGTAGCCTCTGCTACTTGTCGTGTGGGGCTCCACACAGCTGCTTTCCACTTCTGGTTCATCCCTACAATGCGACAGGAACTATCAGTGAAAAGAGCGTAGCGTTTTTCTTCTGCTGGTAGTTGGTTGTACGGTGGAGCTTCTTCAGCACGTGGCACCTGTTCTTGCTCTTCTTCATCAGTGAGACTAAATTTTTCACCCTCAGGCCAGTTCGTAATTATCTCTAAAATCCCAGGGCGATTTGGGTTTCCAATACGGGCGCGCTGCGTGATGAGAGCGATCTATTTGCTCCATGTGGCATCAGTGGCGTGGTGGGTAGAGGGAACCTTTCCTTTGAACATCCACCCCAGCACTGGTAGCCGGGGTGCCAGGAGGAGTTGTGCTTCTGTCCCAATCACCTCTGAGGCAGCTTGGACTCCTTCATAGGCAGCCAAGATCTCTTTCTCTGTGGGAGTGTAGTTGGCTTCAGATCCTCTGTAGCTTCGGCTCCAGAATTCTAGCGGTCGTCCTCGAGTCTCTCCAGGCACTTTCTGCCAAAGGCTCCAGGACAGACCATGGCTCCCGGCTGCAGAGTAAAGCACATTCTTCACCTCTGGTCCTGTCCTGACTGGGCCAAGGGCTACTGCATGAGCGATCTCCTGCTTGATTTGGGAGAAGGCTTGTTGCTGTTCAGGGCCCCAGTGGAAATCATTCTTTTTACGGGTAACCAGGTAGAGAGGGCTCACAATCTGACTGTACTCTGGAATGTGCATTCTCCAAAAACCTATGGCGCCTAGGAAAGCTTGTGTCTCTTTCTTGTTGGTTGGTGGAGACATCGCAGTGATCTTATTGATGACCTCAGTGGGAATTTGACGCCGTCCATCTTGCCACTTCACCCCCAGGAACTGGATTTCTCGAGCGGGCCCTTTGACTTTGCTCTTCTTGATGGCAAAACCAGCTTCTAGCAGAATCCGGATGATCTTCTCACTTTTCTCAAATACCTCCATTGCCGTGTTCCCCCACACAATGATGTCATCAATGTATTGCAGGTGTTCTGGAGCTTCACCCTTTTCCAGTACAGCCTGGATCAGTCCATGGCAGATGGTGGGACTGTGTTTCCACCCCTGGGGCAGTCGGTTCCAGGTGTACTGCACTCCCCTCCACGTGAAGGCAAACTGAGGCCTGCATTCTGCTGCCAAAGGAATGGAGAAAAACGCATTGGCAATGTCAATACTGGCATACCATTTCGCTGCCTTGGACTCCAGCTCATACTGGAGTTCTAGCATGTCTGGCACAGCAGCACTCAGTGGTGGAGTCACTTCATTCAAGCCACGATAGTCCACAGTCAATCTCCATTCTCCTTCAGATTTGCGCACAGGCCAAATAGGGCTGTTGAAGGGTGAGTGTGCTTTGCTGACCACCCCTTGGCTCTCTAGCTCACGGATCATTTTGTGGATGGGGATCACGGCATCTCGATTCGTCCGGTACTGCCGGCGGTGCACTGTTGAGGTGGCAATTGGCACCTGTTGCTCTTCCACCTTCAGGAGTCCTACTGCAGATGGGTTCTCTGACAGACCAGGCAAGGTGTTCAACTGCTTAATGCTCTCTGTCTCTACAGCAGCTATTCCAAAAGCCCACCTGAGTCTTTTCGGGTCTTTGTAATAGCCATTCCGGAGGTAGTCTATGCCCAGGATACTCGGGGCCTCTGGGCCAGTCACAATTGGGTGTTCTTGCCACTCTTTCTTGGTCAGGCTCACCTCAGCTTTCAACAAAGTAAATTCCTGTGATCCCCCTGTCACCCCGGCAATAGAAACAGGTTTTGTCCCTACATGCCTCGATGGCATCAGTGTACATTGTGAACCAGTGTCAACCAACGCTCTGTATTTTTGTGGCTCTGATGTGCCAGGCCATCTGACCCACACTGTCCAAAAGACCCGGTTCTCCCGTGCCTCTTCCTGGCTAGAGGCAGGGCCCCTCTAACCCTGGTTATTATTCTCTTCTTGAGCATACATAGTAGAGGTTCCTTCAAGGGGGTCTGACAAATCATCTCTTCTGTAATACCCGGCAGATCGGTCCTGGGAGGTTGAGGCTACCTTCATTTTTGTGGAACCCCCTCGATTACTATTTCCCTCCTTCAGTTGACGCACCCGTGCTGCCAGGACAGAAGTGGGTTTCCCATCCCACTTTCCCATGTCTTCCCCATGGTCACGCAGAAAGAACCACAAGTCAGCTCGTGGGGTGTATTCTCTTTCTTTAGCTGGGGAATGTTGGACTCTGACTTTGGGGCCTGTGACTCGCACTGGTGCTGTGTTGATCTTCCTTACCTCCTCCCTTATCTCACTTATCTCCTCTCTAAGTTCTTTAGCCACAGCAGAGACATGAGCATGCATCGGGCCATTGACCATACTTTCATAATTCCTAAGCTTGTTGGCCACTGAACCCACTGTCTCTCGGTTGTTATCTGCATTGATTGTTGCAATGAAGGTGGTGTATTGAGCTGGCCCTAGATTTGCCAGACTCCACAACATTTGCCCTGTGCACTTGACTTTGTCGGGGTCATTATCGTGCTGTCCACCCCTCCCAAAGAGTACTTCTAGCACCGCCACTTCTCTCAGCTGTTGGATCCCTTCCTCGAGGGTTTTCCAGCGCAGCTTATGATGGTGCTTCTGCATTCTCTCTCTGTGGACAAACCGTTCTCTTACACTCATCAAAAGACGCTCCCAGAGGGAAAGGGGCCCAGGCTCCCTTACAAATACCTGATCCACACCTGAGTCTTGGGTCAAAGGTCCCAAATTCCTGGCCTCAGTACCATCCAGCTGCACACCTGCACCCATAAGGTCCCAGACCCGGAGTAACCAGGTTGTATAAGCCTCACGTCCCCGTCGTACAATGTCCTTCCGCAGGTTACGGAGACTTTCATAGGGCAGAGACTCAGTGACAATCTCTACCTTTGGCTCCCCTGCATGTTGTGAGGTCCCTCCTTTCTTATCTGATTTCATCTTAGACTTTCTAGTTTTCACAGGGGCGACTGCTGCTGGCTGTGATTTCCCTTGTGGTTCAGCTGGAGCCTGGACAGATGTAACATCTGTGGGTTCCACTGCTGCACCACAAGAGTCTTCCTTTTTGAGGCAGCAGGAGGGCTTCTCACTAGTGGGGGAGGTGTGCTCCTTCAGCATCTGGCCCATCTTTTTTAGCAGAACCCCCACCCAATCTGGCTGGTTTGTTTCTGAGGTGGTCTGTGGGGCAGGGTCAGGTTCTGTGGCACTGTCAGGCTGTCTGGCAGTATCCCTGTTCTCTGGGGTAGGTATCAGGGTGGTTATTCAAGTCAATTTCCCCTTATCTCTGAATGCTAAATAGAGCAGGCCTGTCAGCAGCACCAGCCACTGCATGACATCATTAGCATACCGAGAAAATGTGAACCCTTCGAAAACTGGTGGGGTAGACCCAAAGAGCCAGGTGAAGGGTTGGGAGAAAATTTCCCCCGGTGGCATTTCTTCACAGTAGGTGCCATTATTAAAGTAACCCCAAAAACATTCAGTTAGTATGCGATAGCTCTGGATCAATGAGCCTGCCTTCCAGAGGAAATTAAAAATCCAGGAATTCTTCACATTATCAACCCACAAAATAAACTCGATAACAGCCACGGTAGCTTTAGTTATGGGACCCATGTCTAGATAAGGGGCTACAAATGGAAGAAATATAGCTGTGGCTACGTGCCATCCAAACCTGGGTACACTAGACAACATTGTTCTACTTGATGAAGTTCTTAAATTCAGCACACAAAAAATTAGATTACTCGAACTGTTATTCCTTTTTACCCTTTTTCCTCTCGATGTCTTCAGGCCCCACGTTGGGCGCCAAAATCTGTCTTGGTTTTGGAAAGACAGGGACCAAAGAAAAAGGGGAACTTCCCTCGGGTTTGTTATAATTCCAAAATTTAAAGAGAGGCCTTAGGCAACGATAAGGAGGGTAGGAATAACAGTTCTTTACTAGTTAGTCTAACAAGGTAAATTCACAATAATTACAATATTGACAACAAACAGAACTAGAGGAGAAAAAAAAAAAAAACCAAAACAACAAGTCAGTCACAGTTTTTCCTCTGGTAACCCCCCCCCCCACTCCCCTCAGTACCGTCACAGGCAAACAGGCTAGCGGCAGCTCTAGGAGGGTGAGATAATTCCGAGGGTTCACAGTGGCTGGAGCTGTTGGAAAAGAGTGTCCTGGCTGGCAGGGGCTGTAGAAACAGCGTGGGGAGACCTCGAGCAGAACTGAAGAAACTGTGGGTGCAGGGCAGGGAGGAAACGGGTTCCCAAAATCCCGGGGGGGACACACGAAGAGACCGGTGGTCCGACGGAGTCCGAGGTGAAGGGAAAAGTGAGAGCTCTCCGCCTCGCCGAGACGAGCAGCCCTGGCCTTCTTCCCCAGAGCAGAGAAAAACTGCCCCCAGCAAAGTGGAATCAATGTCTCTGTGTAGCTGCTTCCTTTGTTTGTTCCCGAGCACCTATAAGTACCGAAAAGCACCCAGCTATTAGTTTCTTAGCAACTTCTGGGAAAAAATTCTATAAGAAATCAACCCAACCCCCAACATTATCCACCCCGAATTTTTTCCCACCCTAATATGTTACATCAAATTTAAACTTTAAAATTATGTACATACATGCAATACCTTAATTATATACATATATACATGCAGCTCCAGATACAGGCACAGTGTCATGAGTAGCTCACCCTAAAACAAGATCTCCTTGAGGTATGCATCGAGTCTCTCTATCTCTCAGCATGACCTACCAGGTGCAGCCTGGTCCATGAGCAAAGACAACTCCACGGATGGGCTTGTCTTTGCTGGAGGCAGAATTAACCCAAACCGTTTTTCTTAGCATACCTCTCAGGTGTACCACTGGAACTTTATCTCCATCTGTTGTTCCCAAGGCTTCAGACTGGGCAGGGCTTGCTCGGTTAGTGGAACCTCGGGTGTTCACTAACCATGTAGCCTTTGCTAAATTAATCTTCCAGTTTTTGAAAGTCCCCCCACCAAGTGCCTTTAAGGTGGTTTTCAGCAGGCTATTGCACCGTTCAACTTTCCTAGCTGCTGGTGCATGGTAAGGAATATGGTACACCCACTCAATACCATGTTCTTTAGCCCAGGTGTTAATAAGGCTGTTTTTGAAATGAGTCCTATTGTCTGACTCAATCCTCTCAGGGGTACCATGCCTCCACAGGACCTGCTTTTCCAGGCCCAGGATGGTGTTCCGGGCAGTAGCATGAGGCACAGGGTAGGTCTCTAGCCATCTAGTGGTGGCTTCCACCATGGTCAGCACGTAGCGCTTGCCTTGGCGGGTTTGGGGCAGTGTGATGTAATCAATCTGCCAGGCTTCCCCATACTTGTACTTGGACCACCGCCCACTGTACCAGAGGGGCTTCAGCCTCTTGGCCTGTTTGATGGCAGCACACGTCTCACAGTCGTGGATAACCTGTGAAATACTGTCTATGGTTAGATCTACCCCTCGGTCTCGTGCCCACTTATAGGTGGCATCCCTACCCTGATGCCCTGAGGCATCATGGGCCCATCGGGCTAGAAACAACTTTCCCTTGTGTTCCCAATCTAAGTCTATTTTTGCCACTTCTATCTTTGCAGCATGATTCACCTGCTCATTATGTCGGTGCTCCTCATTAGCCTGGCTCTTGGGGACATGGGCATCTACATGACGAACTCTTACAGGGAGCTTCTCTACTCGAGTGGCAATGTCTTTCCACTCCTCAGCAGCCTAGATTGGTTTCCCTCTACGCTGCCAGCTGGCCTTTCGCTACCGTTCTAGCCACCCCCACAAAGCATTGGCTACTATCTATGAGTCAGTGTAGAGGTAGAGCTTGGGCCACCTCTCTCTCTCAGCAATGTCCAGAGCCAGTTGAACGGCTTTGAGCTCGGCAAATTGACTTGATCCCCCTTCTCCTTCAGTAGCCTCTGCTACTTGTCGTGTGGGGCTCCACACAGCTGCTTTCCACTTCTGGTTCATCCCTACAATGCGACAGGAACTATCAGTGAAAAGAGCGTAGCGTTTTTCTTCTGCTGGTAGTTGGTTGTACGGTGGAGCTTCTTCAGCACGTGGCACCTGTTCTTGCTCTTCTTCATCAGTGAGACTAAATTTTTCACCCTCAGGCCAGTTCGTAATTATCTCTAAAATCCCAGGGCGATTTGGGTTTCCAATACGGGCGCGCTGCGTGATGAGAGCGATCTATTTGCTCCATGTGGCATCAGTGGCGTGGTGGGTAGAGGGAACCTTTCCTTTGAACATCCACCCCAGCACTGGTAGCCGGGGTGCCAGGAGGAGTTGTGCTTCTGTCCCAATCACCTCTGAGGCAGCTTGGACTCCTTCATAGGCAGCCAAGATCTCTTTCTCTGTGGGAGTGTAGTTGGCTTCAGATCCTCTGTAGCTTCGGCTCCAGAATTCTAGCGGTCGTCCTCGAGTCTCTCCAGGCACTTTCTGCCAAAGGCTCCAGGACAGACCATGGCTCCCGGCTGCAGAGTAAAGCACATTCTTCACCTCTGGTCCTGTCCTGACTGGGCCAAGGGCTACTGCATGAGCGATCTCCTGCTTGATTTGGGAGAAGGCTTGTTGCTGTTCAGGGCCCCAGTGGAAATCATTCTTTTTACGGGTAACCAGGTAGAGAGGGCTCACAATCTGACTGTACTCTGGAATGTGCATTCTCCAAAAACCTATGGCGCCTAGGAAAGCTTGTGTCTCTTTCTTGTTGGTTGGTGGAGACATCGCAGTGATCTTATTGATGACCTCAGTGGGAATTTGACGCCGTCCATCTTGCCACTTCACCCCCAGGAACTGGATTTCTCGAGCGGGCCCTTTGACTTTGCTCTTCTTGATGGCAAAACCAGCTTCTAGCAGAATCCGGATGATCTTCTCACTTTTCTCAAATACCTCCATTGCCGTGTTCCCCCACACAATGATGTCATCAATGTATTGCAGGTGTTCTGGAGCTTCACCCTTTTCCAGTACAGCCTGGATCAGTCCATGGCAGATGGTGGGACTGTGTTTCCACCCCTGGGGCAGTCGGTTCCAGGTGTACTGCACTCCCCTCCACGTGAAGGCAAACTGAGGCCTGCATTCTGCTGCCAAAGGAATGGAGAAAAACGCATTGGCAATGTCAATACTGGCATACCATTTCGCTGCCTTGGACTCCAGCTCATACTGGAGTTCTAGCATGTCTGGCACAGCAGCACTCAGTGGTGGAGTCACTTCATTCAAGCCACGATAGTCCACAGTCAATCTCCATTCTCCTTCAGATTTGCGCACAGGCCAAATAGGGCTGTTGAAGGGTGAGTGTGCTTTGCTGACCACCCCTTGGCTCTCTAGCTCACGGATCATTTTGTGGATGGGGATCACGGCATCTCGATTCGTCCGGTACTGCCGGCGGTGCACTGTTGAGGTGGCAATTGGCACCTGTTGCTCTTCCACCTTCAGGAGTCCTACTGCAGATGGGTTCTCTGACAGACCAGGCAAGGTGTTCAACTGCTTAATGCTCTCTGTCTCTACAGCAGCTATTCCAAAAGCCCACCTGAGTCTTTTCGGGTCTTTGTAATAGCCATTCCGGAGGTAGTCTATGCCCAGGATACTCGGGGCCTCTGGGCCAGTCACAATTGGGTGTTCTTGCCACTCTTTCTTGGTCAGGCTCACCTCAGCTTTCAACAAAGTAAATTCCTGTGATCCCCCTGTCACCCCGGCAATAGAAACAGGTTTTGTCCCTACATGCCTCGATGGCATCAGTGTACATTGTGAACCAGTGTCAACCAACGCTCTGTATTTTTGTGGCTCTGATGTGCCAGGCCATCTGACCCACACTGTCCAAAAGACCCGGTTCTCCCGTGCCTCTTCCTGGCTAGAGGCAGGGCCCCTCTAACCCTGGTTATTATTCTCTTCTTGAGCATACATAGTAGAGGTTCCTTCAAGGGGGTCTGACAAATCATCTCTTCTGTAATACCCGGCAGATCGGTCCTGGGAGGTTGAGGCTACCTTCATTTTTGTGGAACCCCCTCGATTACTATTTCCCTCCTTCAGTTGACGCACCCGTGCTGCCAGGACAGAAGTGGGTTTCCCATCCCACTTTCCCATGTCTTCCCCATGGTCACGCAGAAAGAACCACAAGTCAGCTCGTGGGGTGTATTCTCTTTCTTTAGCTGGGGAATGTTGGACTCTGACTTTGGGGCCTGTGACTCGCACTGGTGCTGTGTTGATCTTCCTTACCTCCTCCCTTATCTCACTTATCTCCTCTCTAAGTTCTTTAGCCACAGCAGAGACATGAGCATGCATCGGGCCATTGACCATACTTTCATAATTCCTAAGCTTGTTGGCCACTGAACCCACTGTCTCTCGGTTGTTATCTGCATTGATTGTTGCAATGAAGGTGGTGTATTGAGCTGGCCCTAGATTTGCCAGACTCCACAACATTTGCCCTGTGCACTTGACTTTGTCGGGGTCATTATCGTGCTGTCCACCCCTCCCAAAGAGTACTTCTAGCACCGCCACTTCTCTCAGCTGTTGGATCCCTTCCTCGAGGGTTTTCCAGCGCAGCTTATGATGGTGCTTCTGCATTCTCTCTCTGTGGACAAACCGTTCTCTTACACTCATCAAAAGACGCTCCCAGAGGGAAAGGGGCCCAGGCTCCCTTACAAATACCTGATCCACACCTGAGTCTTGGGTCAAAGGTCCCAAATTCCTGGCCTCAGTACCATCCAGCTGCACACCTGCACCCATAAGGTCCCAGACCCGGAGTAACCAGGTTGTATAAGCCTCACGTCCCCGTCGTACAATGTCCTTCCGCAGGTTACGGAGACTTTCATAGGGCAGAGACTCAGTGACAATCTCTACCTTTGGCTCCCCTGCATGTTGTGAGGTCCCTCCTTTCTTATCTGATTTCATCTTAGACTTTCTAGTTTTCACAGGGGCGACTGCTGCTGGCTGTGATTTCCCTTGTGGTTCAGCTGGAGCCTGGACAGATGTAACATCTGTGGGTTCCACTGCTGCACCACAAGAGTCTTCCTTTTTGAGGCAGCAGGAGGGCTTCTCACTAGTGGGGGAGGTGTGCTCCTTCAGCATCTGGCCCATCTTTTTTAGCAGAACCCCCACCCAATCTGGCTGGTTTGTTTCTGAGGTGGTCTGTGGGGCAGGGTCAGGTTCTGTGGCACTGTCAGGCTGTCTGGCAGTATCCCTGTTCTCTGGGGTAGGTATCAGGGTGGTTATTCAAGTCAATTTCCCCTTATCTCTGAATGCTAAATAGAGCAGGCCTGTCAGCAGCACCAGCCACTGCATGACATCATTAGCATACCGAGAAAATGTGAACCCTTCGAAAACTGGTGGGGTAGACCCAAAGAGCCAGGTGAAGGGTTGGGAGAAAATTTCCCCCGGTGGCATTTCTTCACAGTAGGTGCCATTATTAAAGTAACCCCAAAAACATTCAGTTAGTATGCGATAGCTCTGGATCAATGAGCCTGCCTTCCAGAGGAAATTAAAAATCCAGGAATTCTTCACATTATCAACCCACAAAATAAACTCGATAACAGCCACGGTAGCTTTAGTTATGGGACCCATGTCTAGATAAGGGGCTACAAATGGAAGAAATATAGCTGTGGCTACGTGCCATCCAAACCTGGGTACACTAGACAACATTGTTCTACTTGA
>JAGMWU010001323.1:0-14514 GCA_018697195.1 Certhia americana | reverse complement strand
CCGCCACCGGGGGCCGCGGCGGGGGCGCGCGGCGCGTACCGGGGCGCGCATCTCCGGTCTGGCCCCGGCGGGCGCGCGCCCCGGGGAAGGAGGAGAAGGAGGAAGGGGTGCCGCGCCCGGCACGGGGAGCGGGGAGGTTCCCCGCCGGGGTGTCACCCTCTCCGCGGCGGTACCGGGCAGGGATGCGACGCGGGCAGCGGGGCCCAGGCCGCGGCCGGGGGCCCGGGGCTACCGGCGGGGCCCGGCTCGGCGGCCGCTCCGCTCTCCGCCCGGCGTGTCTCCTGCCCGGCTCCGCTCCTCCCCCAGCCCGCACGTCCTCGGCAGCCCCGCTCCCCCCCGCACGCCCCAGCTGCGAACGCCCCCGGTCCGCGGCGCCGCCAGCCCGTCCTGCACCGCTTCCCGGTGTTCCCCCGGCCGTCATGCAGGGGCTCGACCCACGGCCCTTCCCGCACGGTACCTCTCCTCCCCGGGGATGCCCAGGCTGCCGGCGCGGAGCCTGTTGCAGCCGGTGTGGCGAGGGCTGCCCGAACCGAGCTGGCCTCAGCCAGGGCACCCCCTCCCCAGAGACCCACATCCCGGCGCTGCCTCAGCCCACGCGTTTGTCTGCTTGATGGAGCAGCCCCCGCTGCCCGCCGGAGCGTGGTCAGGGTTCCCGGCTCCTTCCTTCTCCATCGCTTCTTCCTGCCGCGGGGCTCGGCCCTCCGGCCCCACTGGCACCCTCAGCACCCGGTGGCCCTGCCGTGTTCCCTTGCCAGCAGTATGGCTCTGCACCGCAGGGTGATGGAGCACCCTGTGCCCCTTCACCCTTCTCCGAGGGAGTGACAGTGTCACCGTGGTCACCCAGCCCTCGACTGCCGTCTCCCCAGGCTCACCACTTCTCCCTGCTGCCGAACCCGTTTTCTTCCCACACCACGATAACGAGAATCCTGACGGGTGCTTACGTGCCTGCCTGCGAGCACCCATGGGTGCTGCTTGCCGCTCACTGAGGAGCAGACCTGCCCCTGGCACACCCCATTTGATATTTGATGCTTGCCTTGATGTGACCGAGCTTTCACCCTGCCTAAAGCGCAAAGGTGATGGTTCCCATCACCACCACCCCTGGCCCTGCATTGCTGTGGTGGGGTGCCACCATCCCCAATGGCTGCGATGCCAGCAATGGCTTTGGTGCACGTGTTCCTGCAAGCGCCACGTGCCGCAGGCAACCGGTTCCCCTGCTTGTCCCTCCTTCTCCCCGGGTCACCCTCCTGTGTGGCAGCACAGGGATGAGCTGCCTGGCCTTAGCAGCCAATTTAGGGTGCACTGGGTGGGCAAAAGGAGGGGATCCCACTGGGCACCCCGTGATCTTAAGGATGATGCTGTGGGACCACAGCATCCGTCTCCCACCCCAGGGCTCCCAGCAGTGCAGTGGGCAATTCTAGGGGGGCTGCGCGGGTTTGCATCCATGGTGGTGATGGTGGGGGGGTTGCATGGGGTGCCAGGCACGGCTCCCCCTGGCTGCGGGCGCTGCGGCGCATGTGGAGCGAGTCACCATGGGAACAGGACGTCCACGTTTCCGTGTCGCTCACGCTCGCGTCTGTCTCGTTGCAGGGCCCCCACCCCGGCGGTCCCCCCCCAGCGATGGGCAGCGGGACCCCGGCAGCCCCGTCCCCCCGCCGCCCGCCCCGCCGGCCCCCCGCCCCACCGCCCGCCCGGCGCACCCAGGCCTGACCCACCCGCTCCAGCCCCCCCCAGCTCCATGGCGAGGACGGACCCCTGACGGCAGGCGCGCCCGCGGGCCAGAGGAGACGGCACCGGGCACGGCCCGGAGAGATGCCCTCGGCGGCCCTGACAGCATCGGGTCCTCCCTGACCCTGCCGCCGCCCTGAGCATCCCGTCCCCCATCCCGAGGGCAGGGGAGAGGCGGGGGCCTCCCCGCCGGGGCCGGCTGCCAAGATGGTGATGTCCCAGGGCACCTACACCTTCCTCACCTGCTTCGCGGGCTTCTGGCTCATCTGGGGCCTCATCGTGCTGCTGTGCTGCTTCTGCAGCTACCTGCGGCGGCGGGTGAAGCGGCAGCAGGAGGAGCGGCTGCGGGAGCAGAGCCTGCGCGCCTTGGAGATGGAGCCACTGCACTACGAGGGTTACGGGGGCAGCCCCCCCGGCATCGCCATTCCCCACCGCCTCCGCCTCGAGCCCCACCATCACCATCATCACCCCCACCACATCCCACCCCCCCGGCCCTGGAGCTGCCGGCACGGTAAGGAGCAGGGAGGGGCTCTCGCATCCCCGGAGCACGTGCCTCCTTCTGTTTTGGGGGGGATACGACGTGAGAGCCGGGGCGCAGCGCTGACGGCAGCAGGGGTCCGGGGGGGGGCTTTGCCTTGCAGAGTCGGACCTGTCAAAGCCGCCGTGCTATGAGGAGGCGCTGCTGATGGCGGAGCCCCCCCCGCCGTACAGCGAGGTGCTGATGGACACACGGGGGCTCTACCGCAAAATCAACGCCCCTTTCCTGAGCCATGAGAGGCTGGAGAAGCAGGAGCAGCCTCCCAGCTACAAACCCCTTTTCCTGGACGCCGGCTACGGTTCAGCGCTGCATTTGCCCCGCTCAGCCAGCCCCGGCCCTGCCTGCCCGGACCTCTACCTGCAGCAGGAGTGCTCCCCACGCATGTTTCCCAGCTGGACGGACTCGGAGCTCAGCAGCAGGGACACCTACGAGACGGGACCCTGGCACCTCCCGGTCTCCATGCCGCTCTTCGGCAGGACTACCGCTGTCTAACGGCGGCCGCGGGGGACGCCTGGACCTTGCCATGCACCTGGGGGGTGGGAGGCTTCGGTTGCTCGTGTCACCCCAGGGACACCCGCCCCGGCGCGGGCCATCGCCGCCGGCGCGGAAGGGGCTGGTTCCCCGTCTGGCCCCCGCCGGCCCCACCATGGCCGGGGGCGCTGGGGACCCGGACTCTGCTCTGTTTCTTAAATTTTTTGTTTGTTACAGTTTGAGAATAAAAGTTTGTGGCTCGGGTTTGCCTCCTGGCGGGCTGGCATGGTGGGACCGCCCCCTCCCCAAGGCAGCCGTAGCCCCCCCTACCACCCACTCCCAGCCCTCCCTGCCGCCCCAGCAGGCTGCAGCCCCCGTGGGAGTCGCTTTATTTATTAACAGACATGAGCACACCGCCGGTACAGAACTTGTGCTTTCCAAAAAGTTTCCGGGGGGAATGGGGGGAGAGGGGCCAAGCAGGGGCCAAGCAGGGGAGGATGGGGCTCCCAGCAAAGAAGGAGTGGGGAAGGGGTAAAAGCCCCCACACCAGCTCCCTGCCGGGGTTTGGGGGGGGGGACACCGCTGGCTGCAGCCTTGCCTCGGTCGGGCCACTTTATTGCCATATTCATTTATTATTATTATTATTATTATTTCTTTTTTTTTTTTTTTTTTGAACTCGTGCAAAGTACTGGGGGGGGCTCCCGGGGGGGCACGAAGAGAACGAGGACCCTGTCCCACAGCCGGGCAGGGGATGCGAGCGTGTGTCGTCCCCCCCAAAGGGGCGCTGGGGTACCGGGGGGGGGGCTGCTAAGGGAGGGCTGGGGGACTGACACGGCTCCTACCGACAACTTAAAAAAGAGAGGAGGAGAAGGGGGGCTGTAAAAGGTGCCCCGGGGCAGGGTTGCAGCGGGGCGGCCGCCACCTGGAGGCCTCATCCTGCGGGGCCCCAGAGGGGTGAGGGGGGCCCGGCCCCCGGCTGCAGCCCCCTCGTGCCCCGCGCCGGCCGGGGCGGGCTGCCTGTGCCGGCAGCGGGGCCTGGGCTTACAGGGCCCCCCCAAAGCTCTCCTCTTCCTCGGGCAGAGGGTCTGCATCCCAGCATGTGATGTCGATCTCTGGAGGACAGGGAGAGGGGTCAGGATGGCTTGGGGTGCCCCAGAGAGGGACAGACTCCCCCTCCTCACTGTCCTCACTCACCTGGGGGCTTGTTGTAGAAGACGGGCTGGGGGGCTTTGGCCGACAGCTCCTCGGGGGGGGGCACTTCCTCCTCCTGGGACTGGCTGAAGTAGCCCTCGCTGGCCTGGGGGGGGTGGGGGCAGGTTGTCAGGACCCCCCCAGCCACCCATCACCCCCTGAGCTCTCCCCACAGTGATGCTCACCTGCTCCCCACGACCCGGTGTCCCATCCTTGGGGGCCATCTCCCCATTGGTGATGGGGGGTGTCTCTCGGCCTGGGGTGTCTTCCTGGGGTGTGTGTTGGCAGCCCAGGTCCTGGGACTGGGGGTCCCCCTCGCCAGCTGCCTCCTCCTCATCCTCATCCTCCTGCTCCGCATCGCAGAAGGTGGCGGGGGGCTCAGGCAGCTCATCCAGGCTCAGCAGGGCCCCCTCCTCAGGCAGCATGGCCGGGGGTGTCTCAGGGACAGGGGCAGCAGGCAGGGGCCAGGCAGCTGGGGGAGTCACCCCGTCATTCTGCCACAGGTCGATGAGGCTCTCAGGGTTGGGGGCTTCCCCAGTTTGGGGCTCATCAGCCACAGGTGGCAGGGAGGGCTCGGTGGGCTCCAGGGTCACCAGGTCCCCCAGGGCATCACCCCCCGCTGTCCACACTGGCCTGGGACTGGGCTCGTCCCCAGGGGGCTCGGTGGCCTTGTCCTCGGGCCCCGGGAAGGGCCAGTGCTGCTCGGGCGTGGTTGGCCCGGGCTCCTGCGCGCTGGGGCTGGGGGACTCTGCAAGGAGGGGACAGCAGTCAGTGGGGACAGATAACTTCATCCAGAGCTGGGGGTCACCCGGGGACAGGGATGCAGCTCAGGGGGATTTGGAGTCCTTTGGACTGGGCACAGTATGGGGAGTGCTGCAAGGATGGGTGGGGGAGGCTGGGCGGAGAGGGGATTGTGGCATGCACGGGGGAGTGAGGGGACATGGGGAGGGAACAAAGTGATCCCCTGGGGAGTGGCAGGGAGGCAGAAAGGGCTGTGGGGGAATGGGAGAGGCACCCTGAGAAGATGCCAAGGGAATGCTGGGATGCACCAGAGGACACCAAGTGGGCCAGTGGGGACGCAGCAGGGACACGTGGTGACAGCAGCAGAGCTGGCTGGGGTGCCCTGGGGCACAGTGGGGCAAAGGGGATGCGCAGAGGGATACAGAAAGGATGGACGGCAGGACGGCGCAGGTTGGACAGCATTGCACTGGGGGACCCAGCAGAGACAGCAGGGCTGCACTGGGGAATGCAGCAGGGAGGGCCGGCATGTACAGAGCAGGGGGAATGCACTGGAGATGGGGGGATGCATGGCATGGTGTGCAGCAGAGACAGCAGGGATGCACTGGCATTAGAAAATGCACTGGAGGCTGTATGGATGCAGCAATGACGGGGGGGAGGCTGCACCGGAGGATGCAGCAAAGACGGCGGGGATGCAGCGGCACGGAGCAGCAGGTACGGCGGGGATGTGCTAGGAGGCACAGCAGAGCTAGTGGGGATATGCCGAGGCACGCAAACGGGACAGCATGGATGCACTGAGCCATGCAAGGGCAGCTGGGGGGCTGCAGCAGAGCCAAGGTTCTGCAGCAGGGATGCACTGTGGGGCACAGCAGAGGCAGGGAGGATATGCCAAGGGATGCGGACGGGACAGCATGGATGCACTGAGCCATGCAAGCACGGTTGGCAGGGCTGCAGCAGAGTCGAGGGGGCTGCAGTGGGGATGCACCTGGCAGCCCTGGGCAGGGGGAGGCAGAGCCAGCCCTGCGCCCACCTTTGGGCGTTGCCGGTGTCTGGTCAGCGGGCGCGCGGGTGCCCGGTTCGCCCAGCGGCGTGGCGGCCGGGCTGGACTCGCAGGGGCTGCAGCCCGCTGCCGAGGCCTTGCGGAAGGCGTCCGACTGGCTGCCTGCAGACAAGGGAGATGGGGTGGTGTGGGGGGGGCTGCCCACATTGAGGGAGGGAACCAGCACCCCAGCATTGCTCCTGCCCCACATCCACCCCTCTGTGAGCTGCCGAGTGCACATCAACTGTGTACGTGCCACCACGTGGTCCCCTCCTGGGTGGTGGGGTGGAGACTTCCACGGGTGAGGCAACCACCATGTCCCCTCCAGGTGTCCCCACCATCCCCATGAGTTTCAGCCCCCTCATCTGCTGGGCAAGGGGACAGGCAGCCCGATAGATGCCATGGTGTGAACTGGCTCTGCCCACGCGTCACTCAGCTGTGCCCTGGCACAGCCTTTGTGGGCACAGCTCTGTGCCCTTTCAGCTGTGCATGTGGGGGCACAGCCCTACATACACAGCCCTGGAACCACCCAGCCCCTTCTGCCCCATTGGCACAGCCCCACACATTCCTGGGCACAGCCTTTTCCACTCCACACTGTCTTGTGGACAGTCTTGCAGTCTTGTCCATGGCACAGCTGTTCCATCCCCTTCTGCCCCATTGGCACAGCCTCACATGATCCTGGAGACAGCCTTTTCCACATTGCCTAATGCTGCCCCATGGGCACAGACCTGCATGGTCCAGGGCAGAGATGTCCCTTTCCTTTCTGCCCCATCAGTACGTGATTCTGGCACAGCCTTTTCCACTCTACCTGACCCTGCCCCATGGGCACAGTCCTGCACGATCCAGGGCACAGCTGTCCTACCCACTGCTGCCCCATGGGTAGAACCTGCCCTGTGCCCACTCTACCCCATAGGCACAGTCTATTCCATCCCACTGTGGACCATCACCTGCCCAGGCACAGCTCTACCCTGTTCTCATCTGACCCATGGGCACAGCCTGCCCTATGTCCCCCCACCCAGGGGCACAGGGACCAGCACTGGGCCAGCCCCAGAAGGGGCATGGTCCCTGCCTGGGTGCCCATTCCCCTCAGGGTGCCTGTGCCCCTCGGGGTGCCCGTGCTGCCTCCGCTGCTGGTCCGGTGTGCCGTGGGGCTGGGTGGGCTGTGGGGCAGCTGCCCGCGGCTCGACCCCCGGAGCTGCGTGCCCGGGAGCTCCCGGCTACCTACATGGGAAGAAAGAGGAGAGATTTGGAGTGCGGTGGCAGGAGATATAGGGGAAGGGGGTCCGTGGGGGGGAGGAGGAGGAGGAGGAGGAGGAAGGTGGCCCACTGTCAGCTGTCTTTATGAAAGGACAGTGCAGACGACCTGTGAGAGAAAGACAGACAGACAGACGGACGGACGGAGAGAGAGAGAGAGAGAGAGAGAGAGAGAGTAAAGAGATGGGTCAGTCCCTGCTTAGTGCAGTCATGGTGGGGCTGGAGCACCAGGGCACCGGGATGGGAGCACAGCAGGGTGGAAGGCAGCATGGTGGGAGAATGGCAGGACAAGAGGATGGAAAGGCAGCAGGACAGAAGGATGTGAGGCAGCACTGCCTGGCCAGGTGGGGAGAGAGGCCAGGACATGGCTGTGGGACCAACTATCTGCTCAGCCACAGCACAGTCCCACAGTGTGAATCCACAGCACAACCCACGGCATGGCCAGAACACACAGCCCACAGCACAACCCCACAGCACTGCCCCGAGGCACAGCACCACGGCACAACCCCACAGCACATCCCCACGGCACAGCCCATGGCACAACCCATGGCACACCACACAAGAACACACGTCACAGGCTCCCTCCCAGCACAGCCCCACGGCACAGCCCCCCAGCACAGCACCATGACACGGCCCCATGGCTGGAGGCACCCACCAGGACAGACAGTCCTTCCCTAGATTCACAAAAAGAGTCCCAGCGCTGGACCCCAGACTGTGGGGCAGCCCAGCTTCTCCATGGGGCACTCCTTGCCAGCTGGCAGCATACTGAGCACCCCACATCTGCCTCACTCTCTCCTGCCCCATTTTAACTGTCACAATGGGATGTATTCCCATGCCATTCCTGGACCTCCCACCCCTACACACAGACCACTCTGCCCACTTGGCTGCAGGCACAGTGCTACGACAGGTGAGTGGACAACACCCAGCAGGGAGCGGGGTGAGCCCCATTTTGCTGAAGACAACCTGACATCCAGCCCTTGACAAGCTGCCCCAGCAGCAGGGGCCACGTGAGGTGAAGTGGCAGTGGCAGTGATGGTGGCACAGCAGAACAAGATGTCCCCTGTCAACGTCATACCCTTGGCACCCAGAACCACAGTGCCAGTGATGGCAGAGGGTCACCCCCCCTCCACACTGCATCCCTGGTCTTTCCATATCCCACTGCAACCCATTGAGCTGTGACACTGCACTCACCTGTGCCCTGGTCTCCTGGAGCCCACCCCTGTGCCCACAGCCCCCCCGCAGCCCCTCACCTGTCCTGTGGCTGCCCGGTGAGACAGCATCGCTGCTGCCTGATGCCACCCGCTCCTGCTGCTTGAAAAATTCCCGGGGGTTGTCAGGCCGCTGAGCGATGATGGCAGCAGCCTCCTGTGGGGATGGGGGAGGCTGAGCCCCACTGCTCCAGTGGCATGGGGCTGTGGGACCACTCTCCATGCATCCCACAGCTTCATTCCCATCTAGCTGTGGACACTGCTGAATGGGGAGTGAGGACCAGCACTGGCCATGGCCATCACCACACTCACCTCCACCTCTGACTCCGATTTCCTGAACTGCTGCCTGTCATCCTCCTCTTGCTGATCCCCCTGGGAAGAGACACAGCATCACCTCCCAGCCCTGGGCACCCAGGTGGGGAAAGCTCTTCCCTGGAGGTAATGCCAGCGGCAGCCCCGGCTCCGATCCTGGCCCCATTCCTGCCATGGAACTTACAAAGATGGACTGCTCCTTCAGGCGCTGCCGGGCCTCCTCCGCTTCCAAGCTCTGCTGCTTCCGCCTGCAACAGGGAAATGGGAGAGGCGCTGGGCATTGGCTCCTGCCAGCCCCTGCCCAACCCCATCCTGTGAGGGACACCCATGTGCCCACCCAGCCGCTCCCAGCACATGCAAAGCCATCCCGTACCCACATCCCACCCGACCCCAGCCCTGCCTGTGCTCCTCGATCTGCTCCTCGCGCTCCCGGTAACGCCGTTCTCGCTCCTCCTGCTCCAGCCTCTCCTGCTCCATCCGCTCCTGCTCGAACCGCAGCCGGGCATCCAGGGCCTTTTTCCTCTCTTCCTCCTTACGCAATTCCTCCTCTTTCTGGTGTGGGGGGATGAATGAGGGGACATCATCATCCTGCCCATCACCCCAGCTGTCCATCACTATCACCCCATCACTGCCAGCTGTCCCTGCCTATCCCACCTTTGCCTGTTCCCAGAACTGCTCCCGGTTGAGCCGCTTCATCTCCACGGTGGCGTCGGTTTTCTGGTAAGTGGTGCCCTGGGACGGAGGAGAGGCAGGGGGGATGGAGGGGCTGGGATCAGCGAGGGAGGTAACAGTAAGTAGCACACGGGGTGAGGGGCTGTGGCACACAGGAGCCCCGGGCAGGAGGGACGCCCCGGTCCCGCCACCATCGTCAGCGCTGCCATGGGGACATTACCACGGGCTCAGCGTTCTCATCCTCACGCAGCCGCAGGCGGTGCAGCACCGGGCTGGAGACACGGGCCAGCCCGTTGGAGAGCCGCTGCCCGATGGCCCCTGGGTCAATGTCCTCCACGCTGCTGGCATTGACGATGACATCAACGCCCTGGGGGGGTGCAAGAGGCCATTAGGGTTCAGGATCAGTGCCCTGGCAACATCTTCCCCCTCCCCAGTGTCACCCACCTGGAAGAACTCAGCAATCTTGGCTACGTGGCTGGCACAGGCGCATTTGCGGGCGTCCGGCACGTCCTCACCCACCTGTGGCAGCCAGGGAGGGACTGAGCTGAGAGGGGCAGCAGGTTGACCCCCACCCCACTGACCACAGCAGAGCAGCAGGACTATGGGGCACCCACAGCCCCTGGCCACTGCCAGCTCCCTCACACCCAGCCATATCCCTGTGGGCATAGCACAGTCCCCCCTCAGCATGGCCTCCAGACTCACCCAGTTGACGAGGACATATTTGGGGAGCACGGCCTGGGGGTCCTTGACGCTGCAGAAGCCATACATCACCTTCTGAATCTCAAAGTGGCCGGAAAGCTCCAACAAACCTCCACCTAGCACAGCACCGTCAGCCCACGTGCACCCAGCACCAGGAATGGGTGACAGGGAAAACAGGTGAGCCGGCAGAGGGGACAGAGGACCTTACCTCCTGATGCTGCCAGCTTCAGGTCATCAGAGCCATCCTCATATGTGTAGAGGGCCCTGGGGAGACACCATGGGTGAGCTAAAGCCAGGAGGAGTGTGGAGCAGCCCCCAGCCTCCCCATCCTGCTTACACTGAATTCAGGGCATGTACTGCAGTCTGGCAGCTGGTCCCAAAACTAACACACAGCCACAACCCCTTGTCCATCAACAGCACCAAGAGCCAGACTGCCAGGCAAGGCAGACAGGATGTGGGGCAGGGCCTATCCCCCAACCCTTGGTGGCAGCTATGTGGAAGGGTCACAAATTTTGGGACAGAATCATCACTTGGGCACAGGGACCCACTGACTGCTGTGCCTCAAGCCAACACAGTCTCACAGCAACTTTCTTGCCTATCCCTGTCCCCTCACGACCCTTCCAGCTACTGACCAGGTTTGGGGACAACCCTGTGCCCCAGTAAGGACCCAGGTCCACTCACGTGCCTGGCTGCGTGAGCCACCAGCCCAGCAGGCACCAGGCTGGGGGAGGACGCCGGATCACCAGCAGCAGCAAATCAATGAGCCGCCAGAGTGTGATGGGGCCGTCATGGAGACTGTTCCTTGGAAACCATTCCCAGCTGATGGGAAACCCCCTGTCGCTCCCACCGTGCCCTGGCCAGCCCCTCTGGGGGCTCCTCGGGGACCCCCAGCAGCCAGCACCTCCCCAGAGGCACACAGCCAGCGATGGAGGGGGGAACCACGCATGCCAAATCGGTCCAGGGCGGGTGGGCGAGGGGATGAATGTCGCTAGGCAACCAGCATCCTCCATCACCATGGCAACCCCCCCCATCCCAGCTGGGATGCAGCTCGCCCCGATGACGAGGTGATTAGTGGAGGGGAGCGGGGGAGGCAGGCAGGCAGTGGGGACCTGCGGGGCCTGGCAGGCACCCAAACCTGCCTGCCACCGTCACGCGCTGCACCCGGAAAGCCAGGGCCGCCCGTGCTGGATCCCCCACATCCCTGCACCGCCGCGGGTGGGCGGCTCTGCCGATCAGTGTTCAGCTGGTGGTGCCCGCACGGCGCTTCTCAGAGCCCCAAAATCCCCGCTGTGCCGAGCAAAGCCGTCCTCACTCAAGCCTTCAGCTTCAATCCACAGCCTGGGGAACAGGAATTGAGGATCCCTACGGGCAGAGCCACCCCCAAAACAGGGCCATGGCTGGAGCTAAAAAGCAGGGGGAAGGCAGGCAGGTGCCTGGGAGGGAGAGGGCCTCGCTCTGCCTCCAGCACCCGCCGTGCCCCAAGCCCCTGGCAGGGAGCCGCAGATAATTGCACCAACAAGATTGACTTTAATCCGCACATCCCGATCCCGCTAATCGGCCGCCCCAGTCGGCGCCAGCTTCCAGGCCTGGAACAGCTGCAAAGTGCCTTCTGAGATGGCTGTGACAGGGAAGGGTGGCAAATGCAGCCCCTGATCCCCCAGGAACGGGGGAGGATAGCATTAGTTTGGGGGAGCCCAGGGCATCGAGTTGGAAGCTGGTAGGGTGGGATGCAGCTGGCAGCAGACAGGAGAAAAGAAGTAGGGCAGAGCCACAGCATCACTGCCTGGGGAGCCCTGTGGGTGCTAGGGGCACCCACTGCCTGCTTTCCTTCCCCAGAACCCTGCCATGCTGGGTGGTATCTGAGCACAAGGCTGATGCCTGCACCGGGGGTGCTCCCGGGGCAGATGGGGCTCGCTGTGGACACAGCTCAGCAGCACAGCCTGACTCCAGGCCAGGATGAAGGTTTCCATTCCAGAAGACAGGGAAGCCGTGCTGGGGCCAGTAGCATCCCCGGGGGTGCCCCCAGGGACCCACAGCCCAACAGCATCACCACAACCCCCGGCAGTGGGGACCAGCTGTGTCACAGCGGGTGCTGTCAGCATCATGCATTGCTTACCCCGCTTCCATGGGCTTTAATCCCTCCACCCAACCCATACAGCCCTTTCCCACCCCCGGGCTCCAGGTATGTGGGTCACCCGTGGGTGGAGATGCCCCGTGCAGCCCGGGGGGGGCCTCCCTGTAGCCGGGGGGCTCTACTGAGGATCCCTCATCTCCCCAACCAAAGAGATCTCAGCCCCGCTGCCCTTGTATGGCCCCGGTGCTCACCGGAGGAGGCAGAGCAGCATCCCCGGGGGCTCCCGCGGCAACCCACCCCCCATGCCATGGCCAGGGAGGGGTCACATCGCCCCAGCCTCCCGCCCCAGCCCCGGCACATGTGTTTCCAATGTGGCTGGGAGCTTCAGGGAGTCGGCGTGCTCAGAAAGCAGCACCAAATTCCTTTCCGATCGAGTAATGGGCCCCAGCAGCCTTCGCGGGGCCGGGCAGGGGGAGGGGATGCTCGGACCCTCCAGGACCGGGCTGGAGCAGGGGGAATCCCAGACTAAACAGAGGGATCCTGGCCGGAGAAGAGCGTGGCATTCCCCGGTACCGGCCCAGAGCCAGGTTCAGGCACAGCGTCCTCCCAGGCAGCTCCGTGGCTCAGCCAGGCTGGGCCCTCCTCCCCGTGGGACTGTCCCCATCACCTTGCCCGAGGCAGCCCCACCAGCATCACCCCTCATCCCGCAGCCCCGCGGCGGGCCCTGCAGAGGGGATGCTGCTCCCAAAGGCACTGAGTGCTGCCCAGCACTCCGGTGACAATGGGATGGAGTGGTTGGGGACAATGGAGAGGCTGGGGACGGTGGAGCAAACTCAGCCCCACGGATGGGAATGGCAGGAGATCACTGTCTCGCCGGGATCAGCGCTGGAGGTGTGTGTGGGGGAGCCGCCACCGGCACTCGCCTTCCCGGGAACCGATTCTGCTGCTCTCAGCAGCTTTGGCAGGGACGGCTCCTTTGCAGCGGATGCCGGGAATCGAGATGTACCCAGGGCTGACAGCTGCCGCCTGGCCGGCAGCACACACGGCGCTTGCCCACAGCGCCCTTGGGCTGACAGCGGGACTGTGGGGCCCTCCAGAGACCCCCAGGGCTTGGCGGGGACCTGGACCTGCCCAGGCCGACACAGCCCTGTCCTGAGAGCAGGGACCTGGGTAGAGATAGACGTCTGACTGGCTGGGTTGTGGGTGCAGCCCAGCTGGGAGGTGGGAGTCCCCGGATGGGTGGTGGGTGTATCCCGGAGGGGTGGTGGGTGCTCCTGGATGAATGGTGGGCCCACAGGGTTCCCCTCCCTCGTCCGCCCCCCACCAAAAGCATCATGCATAGCATGCACCCAGTACCCCACCACTGTCCAGCGCCCCGGCTCTGCCCGGCGAGATGCGCCCCAGCCTGCCGGCAGCATTCCCACTCCGCATGCCAGAGGCACCCTGGAGGGCAGGGAGGGGATCGCGGGGCAGATGGCCCCAGCCAGCCTCCCGGCACCCGGCTGGGCTGGGAGTTGCGGGTGGGCTGGCAGTGGGTGATGCTTCCTGCAGCGGGCCTGGATCCAGCCGGCCCCGACACCGGGTGTCTCGCACCGGGGTGCGGGCAGGGCAAGCAGCCGGGGCCCCAGTGGAGAGGGCCACTCCCCTCCCCGACTCAGCAGCAATCCCAGCCCGGCGGGGCAATCCCGGGCCGACGCACCAGGACCCCCCAGAGATGCCTACGGATGTGGCAGCCCAGGAGCTTGGGGGGAATCTGAGGGTAGCGGGACCGGCGGGGGATGCTCGGTGCCCCTGCGGCCTCAGGCCTCGCTCCACCGGGCAGCGGGACCGCCCGCTACCGGGATACCGGTGGGGCTGGTCGGGAGCGGGACCGGTCGGGAGAGGGGCCGGGCTGGGGGCGCCCCGATCCCCTCCCCATCCCCCGTCCCCCGGGCGCCCCTGCCCGCGGCTCCTGCTCCAGACAATGGCGAGGAACCTGTGCCGGGCCCAGCACCGGGGAGCCCCACGGGGCCCTCCCCGCCGTGCGCGAATTCCCCCGCTCCCCGCTCTCGCCGCCCGGCTGGGGGTCGGACCGGGCCGTGCCGGGGACTCCCGGGGCCGACGGGTCCCGGCGCTCGCACGTGCCGGCCCGGCGCAGACAAAGCGGGGACCGCGCCCCGGCCCGGTGCGGCGGGCAGGTGCGGGCACCGGGGGCGGCGAGCCGGGCACACCCCCCGCCGCCCCGCCCGCCTTTGTGTGCCGGGGCTCCCGGGGACGGCGGGGGGCGCAGCGCGGGGCGCGGCCGGTGTTACCGGGCGGCTCCGTGCACAAAGGGCGGCGGCGGCGGTGGGGACAAAGGGGCGGCGGCGGCGGCGGCGGGCGCGCTCACCAGTCGGTGGGGCTGTCCTCGCCGATCACGTCCTGGTAGGAGGCGAGCAGCTCCAGGCGGTGCGCCGCGAAGCCGACGCCAGCCATGGCGGGGCCGGGATGCTGCCGGGGGACCGGAGGGACCGGCCGCCTGCCCGCCTCCGAGACACTGCCGCAGCGGCCGGGCGGAGGGGCGAGCGGCGGGGAGGCTCCGCCCGCCGCCGCGCCCGGTCCTAGCGCCGCGAAC
>JAGMWU010001322.1:0-14519 GCA_018697195.1 Certhia americana | reverse complement strand
GGTGGGTGCAGAGGGGAGCCCAGTGGCCCATCCGGCATACAGGTGTAAAGTCCCAAAATCACAGAATCGTTCAGGTTGGGAGAGATCTGCAAGGTCATCGAGTCCAACCTGTGAGCGGTGCCCAGCCCAGAACACTGAGTGCCGTGTCCTGTTCTGCCTTGGACACCTCCAGGGATGGAGACTCCAGCACCTCCTGGGCAGCCCCTGCCAATTCCTGACCAACTTTCCATGAAGAAGTTCTGCCTCACGTCCAACCTGAACCTCCTCTGGCCACAGCTTGAGATTCTGTCCCCTTGTTCTGTCCCTGTTCCCTGGGAGCAGAGCCTGACCCCCACCTGGCTGTCCCCTCCTGTCACAGAATTGTGCAGAGCCAGAAGGTTCCCCTGAGCCTCTTTTTCTCCAGGCAGATCCCTCCAGCTCCCTCATAAGATTTACAAGCCACAACAAGGTATGGGATGGGACCTCCAGAGGTCACTCCCAAAGATGGACATTCTACGTTTAAAGTAAAAACCACAGAACTAGGGGCTGTGGGCACTCACTGAAGCACAGGAGATTCCTCTGAACCCCAGGAAACACTTTTTTACTGTGAGGGTGGCTAAGCAAGAGATACCTCCATCCTTTGAAATATTTAAAATCCATCTGGACATGGACCCGGGCAACCTGTTCTGTGTGGCCCTAAATGAGCAAGGAAGCTGGACCAGATGACTTCCATGGAGTGGGGGGTGAACCCCTGACTTCAGTGCTCTGGACATGCCAGTGTCAAGGGACAGATGATTTTCCACGTGATTTCCAGGCTAAAGGCAGTATGGCCTCGAGCCAACTGCCAGCACCAAAATCTTTGGGCTCCAGAAAACAAGCATTTGCACCCAAATGGCCTTTCAGGAGCTGCCTCTGGGCTCCTGAGCTATGCGTGGGAAATGTCTGGGAGAGGCTGATGCATCCTGAATGGAGCTGTGCCAAGGCCACAGTGACAGGTTCAGCTGTAGAGTCACTGTGACCCCAGGAGCAGATTAATTTATGAGTACAGCATTTGCTCTCTCCAGGCTCTGCCTCGGCTGGTTCATGCGGGTTTTGCTGCTCCAGCCTGTCAGAACTGCTGGTTTTTGATGGGTTTATGAGGAAAACAGAAGGACAGCTTGTTCTGCAGGGAGAGGATCCACAGAAAGGCAGCCCAGGAATGCTACTTTGTGGCTCTGATAAGATCTCTGCAGCCTGGGTGAAGTTCCGCACATCCCAGCACAATTCTCACAGCATGTGGGAGAATCAGTGACCTCAAAATGAGGAAAGAAAACATCCAGGGTGAGGAAGGTGGGAAGGAACCTCAATTTTTCCCTGTCATTGCACCCAGGGATGTGGATGAGATACATCTGGCAGCTACCAACCCCCTCAGTGACATCTTGCACTCATTTTCTTTTCCTCTAAGAAATCTTCTGAAAGATCCATAATAATGCACCATCATCCTCCTCCAGGATGAGGGGATTCTGCCCCTCTGATTCAGTCTGGTGAGACCCCACCTGCAGAGCTGCCTCCAGATCTGGGTACCCCAACATCAGAAGGATGTGGAGCTGCTGGAAAGAGTCCAGAGGAGGCCACGGAGCTGCTCCAAGGGCTGGAGCCCCTCTGCTCTGGAGCCAGCTGGGAGAGCTGGGGGGTTCACCTGGAGAAGAGAAGGCTCCAGGGAGAGCTCAGAGCCCCTTCCAGAGCCTAAAGGGGCTCCAGGAGAGCTGGAGAGGGACTGAGGACAAAGGATGGAGGGACAGGACAAGGGTCTATGGGCAATATGGGGCATAGGAGGTGGGACATAAAATACAACCCAGGCAGATGGGGATGGTGGGAGGTGACATCCCTGCTCCAATATGGACATTGCAATGCTGCCAGGCCACCTGCACCAATTTTACTCCAGTGAAATTTAACTCATTTAACTTCAAGACATGCCCCAGAGCAGCCATGGGAAGGGCAAAAGGCAGGTCTGTGTGGGATAACTGCTCTCCTGCAGGGGTGCTGACAGCCTGATGGATGCTGCACAGTGAGATCTCCTTGATCACTGGCTCTCAGGGGAGTGGTACCACCTCATGCCATGCTCTGTAGTTCATCTCAAACTTACCCTGCTGTGCTGCAGTCCCTGTTACTCCCTACGACTGACATTTTAAACCCTGGTGAAATGAATCACCCAGCTCCCTCCAAGTCAAAACCCAGGTGTGGTTGTGTTTGCCCAGGAGATTAGTCCCAGAGTTAACATTGGATTGTACCAGGCTGGGCTTTCCCTACCCTCTAAAGTCATCTGATAGAATTCAAACACACTCAAATATGTCCTGAATGCCTTAATTCCCCACACAAATGCATCATAGTATGGTTTGGGTTGGAAGTGACCTTGGAAGGGACCTGCAAAAAGTTGTCCTGTTATTTTTAGGTGCTTAGAGTTGTTACTCAAAAAAAAGGATCTTTTGTGGATCAGGATCTCCCTCCACCAAGAAGCATCCACACACACCATGTCCACACTGTGCAGCTGAGGAGCAACATAGCAGCTTTGCACCAAAGACAACTGAGGTATTCCAAGCACCAAATGTAATCCAGAAAGTAGGATGAGTTACCTTTACCCTGTATTTGCCTGTAATAAAGAATATTGACTTGTTATTGTAGTTGCATAAAAGAGAAAAAAATTTTTTTGCCCTGTCTGTGCCCATATGGAACTACTTTCCAATGGGCAAGAACTGATGCTCATCATCCGTTTGGCAAGTTTTAAATAAAAGTTCTGCAGATGCAGAATTAGAACACTAAGAACACATTAGAACACTAAGGCTTTCTTTAACTAACAATTCAGAAAAAAAAAAAATCCATAAAAGCCCTGGGTTACCAAGTTCAGCCTCTGCAATCAGAAAGAAGCACTTGATACAGTTAATTTTGGCACCATCAGCTGTTCCCCACGTGCTGCACAAGGACTGTGTAGCAATTTGGGGTCGGGACTTTCCTGTCTCCTCGTGGTGTGCCCACAGCAGTGACAGCCCATTGTGACAGTCCTGTTACTAATGTGCCTTACACGGAGTGCTGCAGCTTCCCAGCTTCCCATCACGGTGGGGAATGGATCCAGAGCAGCCCTGGGGAGAAGAATTTGGGGGTGCTGATGGGTGAGAGCTGGACACGACTCAGCCCAGAAACCCCCCAAGACCTGAGCTCATTCCCCAGTGTGGGGGGATCAGCAGAAGAGGGGGGGATTCTGCCCCTCTGCCCTACTCAGGTGACATCCCACCTGCAGAGCTGCCTCCAGCCCGGGGGCCAACAGAACTCCAGAGGGAGTGGGGCTGCTGGAGAGAGTCCAGAGGAGGCCACAGTAATGCTCCAAGGAGCTCCTCTGTTCTAGGGCTAGGCTGGGAGAGCTGAGGGTGTTTCCCTGGAGAAGAGGAAGATCCAGGATCCTCAGAGCCAATTCCAGAGCCTTAAAGGGGCTCCAGGAGAGCTGGAGAGGGACTGGGGACAAGGGATGGAGAGACAGGACAAGAGGGAAAGGGTGAAAAAGGGCAGGGTTAGATTAGATACTTGGAATAAAATTTTTATATTAAGGCTGATGTACACTTCCCTGGAAGTGTCCAAGGCCAGGTTGGATGGGGCTTGGAGCAACCTGGGATAGTGGGAGGTGTCCTTGCCCACGGCAGCAGGTGGCACTGGATGTTCTTTCAGGCCCCTTCCTTTCCAAACAGCTCCGTGATTCTGTGATTCTAAAGCTGAACATCACTTGCTGAAATGACCAGTGGATCCTACCCCAGGGCTGAAAGCAGCTCCCAGAGATTCTGAGGAAGAGGCAGAGATGTTTTGCATACAGATGGGTGATTTCCAGGCCTGAGGGTGGAGAAAATGAGAGAAAAAGGGAACCAGCTGTCACAGTCTTTAGTAACAGCCAGAAGTCCTGAGAGCAGATGAGGAGACCAAAATAGCAACACCAAACCTCAGCTCTGTGTCTGGGCCCTTTGGAATTCCCTGCAAATGTGGTTGGGTTGCCCCATTCCGGAGCTTTGTTGTTGATTCAGCCACTCCTCTGGTTTCGTTTGGAATTCATTTTTCCTTATGCCTGCAGGCACGGTCTGTGTGGATTTGTTTGGGTTTTCTGTTAATTGCTGTATTTTCCTCCTGCACAGCTGGAGAACAGGACAAATCCTCGTGGGATCTGGAGTAGCTGTGCATCAGAAGCAGGACCACAACAAGATTTTATGTTCCCATCACTGGCCATGCTAGAGGTATCTAGCAGGAAAAACAAATCCATATGCTCTGGGTTCTTGCTCTGGGAAGAAAGAAGGAGGTTACAGCCCATCTAAACACACTGAAGGTCAGAGCTTTAACTCCTTACCCACTTGCCTGTGCTGTCCTGGTGAGATACCAGCAGCTCCCTATGCCTTTCAGTGAAGAAATTCCATTTATACACCCTGATAGTAGTTTTCCATGCTTTTCTTCTCCACAACTAGGAAAACAAACAGGAGCTAGAACTGTTTAAAGATTTACCAGAGCGTGTGGGAATAGCAAATACTTCAAGAAAATGATGTCAGAAATGCCTGAGCTGGGTGAAGATGCGACAAGGTGAAATTCTCCAGCCTGTGTTAGGGAAAAGGTCAGGAGAGAGGATTAAGAAGGGCTCCTTCAGCATTAAATTATTTGTGATGAGAGTCAGGACAACACTCTGCTTGTGAGAGTGAATTCACCCCCAGTTAGGGTTCAGCTCCTACAACTGCAGCTTCAGGAGAGCCCAGTAAATATAAATCCCTTTAATCCCTTGGAAAACATAAAATTTACCCTGATAAAAAACATCTCATAGGTGGACTCACTTCTCCACATAATTTCAGTTCTAAAAAGTGGCTTTTTTCAATTCCAAACATTATATTCCATGTTATTGTCCTTCTATTTTATTGCAAATAGATGTGAAACCTTCACTCCAATGTGTTCCTTGAGGATCAGGTAACACTCCATCAAATTTGGGATACTCTCCCCCCGGTTTTGGAGCTGTGAATGAGCCACAAGGCTCTCCCCTGCCCTTCTTGGGTGAGGCAAGGCTACTCAGCAGCCAGGAAAGTGAATAGAAGACAACTTGATAATTGAACTGTGGTTGAAAATTGACATTTAGTTGAAATAAGAGGAAAAAAACCCAACCCACCACCACCAAC
Source organism: Certhia americana (assembly GCA_018697195.1). Lineage (NCBI taxonomy): Eukaryota > Metazoa > Chordata > Aves > Passeriformes > Certhiidae > Certhia > Certhia americana. The sequence goes on along the minus strand of JAGMWU010001322.1, from coordinate 9,372 downwards.
GAAACCCCACAACATCCCAGAATCTTAGATGGATCACAGGGAACCCTTAAACCTCAGAACCCCAGTACAGGTGGGGTGAGGAAGGGATGAGAAAATCACACAGAGGTGTGAGGAAGGGATGAGAAAATCCATGCTGAGCGCTGTAGAAGTGCTCTGGCCAGCACCCCTGGTGTGCAATTCACCCGTGGAAATTGCTCCTGCATCCACCCTTGATCCTTCTGTTTCTCTGCAAGCCCTACAGACCTGGCCCTCAGTGTGCTAAGTGCTTAATTCCTGGTGGGTTTTTTTTGTTTGTTTGTTTTTTTGTTTTTTCCCAGTGGATAGGAAGTGCAAAATGTCCCTGTGAGCTTGTGCTGCCTTTTCACCCCGTAACCTCCAGAATGCGGCAGGGAGGCGAACCTGGGGAGTCCCAAAAGACTGGGAAGGCTTCTGCCTTCTTCCCAGCTTTCTCCACCTCTCCCCATCGCTCTGTCCTCCTCGGCCTGCCCTGCTGTGATGAATTATTCAGGCACGCAGCAGTTGCTATAGGGCGCTGTCATGAATAACAACCGCGGCTATTTTTATCCCTAACTCCTGTTACCTTGCGGCCAGGAGCGGAGGCAGGAGGAAAACCGCAGCCATCCACAACGTCTCCGTGGGTTAGGATTCGTTTTGACCACCCAAATGTGGGTGGGATCTTGTGCAATCTGCATAGATGTGCCTGAAGCCCATCCTGGTACCCTCTCTGTGTTGTACTCACGGGGTGCTTTGCACCCGTATTTTATTTTTTCCACCCATATTTTATCTGTAGTGGAGCATCCCAGATTCCCCATTGCTGGATTTAATATTCTGCCTGCTGCAGAGGGAGAAAAAGGATCTCAGAGGTGAAATCTCACATCGGGTTTTGGCAATTTTATGGGATAAATCATATTTCCTGTGGGGACTTAAGTGGATACCTTCAGCCAGTTTAAATTCTCAGTGGATGATGTGCCCACTTAAAAAAAAAAAAAAAAGAAAAGTAAATATATAAAAACCCCCACAAACTCCCCAATATAACTATAACTATATCTAGAACTAGAACTAGAAGTGGCAGGGGCACACCAAAGGTTTTCTCTGTTCATTCTTCATACTTTCTCCACTCATCAAAACAAGAAATGTCCATCAAATCAGAGGGAAGGGGTGGATTTGAGGAGCAGCTGGAGAGAAATGGGTCCTGCTGAGTGTGCAGAAGCAGGGAGGGTATTCCAGCTGCAGGGAACATCTCTGGAGCTAGCAGGGCAACCTGGAAGAATAAAGGAAAAAAAGAAGAAAAACAGAAAGGAAAAGAAAAATGGGAAGGAAAATAAAAAAAAAAAAAAAAAAAAAAAAGGGGAAAAGAAAGAAAAATGCGACAGAGCATAAGATGTTTTATTTCTGCCAACCTGCCAAACTGTATAATCCATCAAATTATTCCAGAGGGCTAAAAGGCCTAAAAAGGAAACTCCAAAGTTTCACTTTGGCACAGAACAATGTCAAAAAAAAAAACAACTCTCAGGAGCAGGAGAAATATCCAGGACTTGCACGTATCCCAAACTGGCCACAGAGTTACTAGGCGTTTCCAGCGAGTGATCTGATGATCCAGGCACACAAACAGAAAATGGGAAACGGGGCAAAGGCTGTTTCCTGCTCCTCTTCCGAAACACCAAGCGCAGCTGCTCCCTCTGGAGACATCAGGCAGCAGGAATTCTGTGCCTCAGCGTCTGCACAGCCCAGCAGACCCCGGGGTGAATATTTATTCCCAGGATTACCCTGGATAAACTGCTGGAAGCTACAATATCCAGGGGTCACAGCCAAGTTTGTGTGTCTGGTGTGCCTTGCTGAATAAAATAGATTTTTTTTGCTTTTTATTCTTTTTCTGTTTTTAAACAGAGTTTAGATGAAGATTTTTAAGGGATGCCACGATGGTTTTTTTAAGGGGGAGCAGCAGGTTTCCCTGTAGGCAGCGACATGTTTTGATTCCTGCCGACAGCAGCCTCGTAGGAGACTTAAAGGAGGCTTGGAAAAAAAGAGGGAAAGAGAGTTTTTACACGAGCAGATAGTGATAAGACAAGGGGGACTGGTTTTGAACTTGCCAGAGGTCAGGATTAGGTGGGATATTGGGGAAAAAATCCTTCCCAGTGAGGGTGGGGAGGCCCTGGCACAGGGTGCCCAGAGCAGCTGTGGCTGCCCCTGGATCCCTGGAAGTGTCCAAGGCCAGGCTGGATGGAGCTTGGAACAACCTGGGATTGTGGAATGTGTCCCTGCCCCAAGGCAGGGGAGTGGAATGAGAGGAACTTTAGGGTTTTTCCAACCCAAACCTTTCTGTGAATCTAAGACACATCCAAAACTACTTTTTCCATTCCAAATACCGCGGGACCTGTCGATTTTGTGTGTTCACCCCCAAACTGTTGGAGTCACACCGGGGCCAAGTTAAATATAAAAAAACAAAACCCTAAATTAGTTTTTAATTAATTTTTGTTGGGTTTTCCTTGGTTTGGGATTCTATCTGGATATTTTCATTGTTTTCGTGTTTGCTTTTTAAAATATTATTTTTTTTTTCCCCTAAAGCGGCTTTTTCAGCCCCTCGGTTACTCCCAAAGGCCGGAGCCGGGATCAAATCAGATCCCCGCTACCCCTGGCACCGCCCCCTGCACCGCCCCCGCGGTTTGATAGGCTGAAATTATTGTCAATCAATGCTTCGACGTTCTATTGGCTGAGGCTGGGTGCTGATGACCAATCAGCAGTGCCGCGGGGCGGGACGGGGGCGGGTTTCCCGCGCGGTGGCGGGAAAGGAGCCGCGTTTGGCGCGAAACGGGAGCGCGGCGGGGGCGGATCGCGGGGCCCGAGCGGATCGCGGGGCCAGCCCGGCTCACCTCGGCTCTCACCGCCTTCCCCGGTACCAGCAGGAGCGGCAGCAGCGGCCGAGGGATCCGTCCCAGGGCGGCCGGTAGAATGGCGGCTCCGGCGGGCGGGCTGGAGGATGCGGAGCTGCGGGAGGCGCAGCGTGATTACCTCGATTTCCTGGACGATGAGGTGAGACGAGCTGAGAGGCGCGGGTGCTGCGTCCCCTCCGTGCCCTCCGGGATTGGGAAACACCTGATCCGTGTCCCCATGTCCCCTCCCCCCTTTATCCTCCGGGTTTGGGGAGCATCTCATCCCTGTGCGCCCCCACCCATGTCTGCTCCCGAAGTTCGGGAATGCCTGGTCCGTGTGCTCGTTCGTCCCCCTAATCTGTGTCTTCGGGAGTTGGGAACCATCCGATCCTCCCCGCTATGTACCCGAGTGGGGTGGGAGACCCTGGTCCCTCTGTCCCCGTTCGTGCCAGGGGTTAGGGAGCACTTGGTCCCTGTGCTGTCCCTTCCTGCTTAGCCGGGATAAAGGCGATCCAGCTCTGCAAGAATGGCCTCCTGGGTTTTTTTCCACTCAGGCGGACATGCAAAGTGAGTTGCTTTTTGGGTGTTTTTCCCCCACTCTTGCTTGCAGGAAGACCAAGGGATTTACCAGAGCAAGGTCCGGGACATGATCAGTGACAACCAGTATCGGCTCATCGTCAACATCAACGACCTGCGGCGCAAGAACGAGAAGAGAGCCAGCAGGTGGGTGTGGGGCACTGGGGGCATCTGGGGTACTGGGCCTGAGAGGGGTTTCAAAGGTCCAGCCCTGGTTCTGCAGGTGATTTGTCTCAAGAAAGCACCAAACCTTGTCCTCTGGTGAAAGCCAGGGCCTCCCCACCCTCACAAAGAACAATTCCTTCCCAATAGCCCATCTAACCCTTCCCTCTGGCAGCATGAAGCCATTCCCCCATATTCTCTCCCTCCATCCCTTGTCCCAGGTTCCTCTCCAGCTGTCTTGGAGCCTCTTTAGACACTGGAAGGGGCTCTAAGGTATTCTCAGAGTCCTGTCTACAGGCTGGACAGCCCCACTTGTCTCAGCCTTTTTGAGGATGCTCAGGAATATCTTGGACCAGCCTTACCAATCTGGCCAGGGTCATGTGAGGCTTTCTAGATAGGCTTGCAATTGTTCTCCTGGTTGTTGGTGTCAGTGCACCTCACACAGAGCCGTGTTTTTTTTCACCTCCTGGTCCGAGTCAACTTGTGGAACAAGTGTGGGTGTGGGAAAACTGTTGAGGAGGAAGGGGTTGACCCATCTGCTTTGTCACCTCCCTGTGCTACAGGCTCCTGAGCAATGCCTTTGAGGAGCTGATCGCCTTCCAGCGCGCCCTGAAGGATTTTGTCGCCTCTGTCGATGCCACCTACGCCAAGCAGTATGAGGACTTCTACATCGGGCTGGAGGGCAGCTTTGGCTCCAAGCACGTGTCCCCACGGACACTGACAGCCTGTTTCCTCAGCTGCATCGTCTGCGTGGAGGGCATCGTGACAAAGTGTGAGACTGGGGGACACCCAGGGGCTGTGGGCATGGAGGGGCCAGGGATTTGTGCTGAAGGAGCAGGAGCCCTCCAGGATCTGTGGTGTGGAGATGGACTTGAGACAAGGGTGTGGAGGGACAGGACAAGGGGGAATGGTTTTACACTGACAGAGGGTAGGATTAGATGGGATATTGGGAAGGCATTTTTTTCCCTGTGAGGGTGGGGAGGCCCTGGCACAGGTTGCCCAGAGAAGTTGTGTTTGCCCCTGGATCCCTGGAAGTGTCCAAGGCCAGGTTGGATGGAGCTTGAAGCACCCTGGGATAGTGGAAGGTGTCCCTATCCATGTCAGGGAGTGAAACTGGATGATCTTTAATGTTCCTTCCCTCCCAAACCATTCCATGATTCTGTGTCCTGGCAGCCTGGGAGCTTGGCTGAAGGTCTTGAGTGTTGGGATGGTCTTTAAATTCAACAAGTCCTATCTGCATTTGACAATGAGTTGTGACCCAAGTAATTTTAATGTTGGAGACTCTTTTGGGGACTGTCTGCTGTCAGAGGTGGGACATCCCAGCCCCTAACTCCTCTCTTTTCCAACCCCAGGCTCTCTGGTGCGTCCAAAAGTCGTCCGGAGCGTCCATTATTGCCCAGCTACCAAGAAAACCATTGAGCGCCGATACACAGACATGACCTCCCTGGATGCTTTCCCATCCAGCTCCATCTACCCTACAAAGGTGAGGTGAAGCAGCAGCAGGTTCCTCCAGGGAGAATGTCCCAGCTTCAGTGTGGAGCTGGTGAACCCCAGCCTCCAGTCCTGCTTAAACAACCCTTTCCAGCAGCCTGGGTGATGCAGCCTGTGTTCCGCCTGCTCAGCTGAGCCCACCTCTCCTCCTTGCTCTCCTGAAAAATGGTGCTCATTTTTTAATTTGGGTTCCTGCTCTAGGATGAAGAGAACAACCCGCTGGAGACAGAGTTTGGCCTCTCGGTCTACAAGGACCACCAGACCATCACCATCCAGGAGATGCCTGAGAAGGCCCCAGCAGGGCAGCTGCCACGCTCGGTGGATGTGGTTCTGGATGATGACCTGGTGGACAGGGTGAAGCCTGGGGACCGTGTCCAGGTGGTGGGAACGTATCGCTGCCTGCCAGGAAAGAAGGGGGGCTACACTTCGGGCACTTTCAGGTGGGTCTTCCTGGGGCTCAGCCCTCTCAGCCTGTTTGGCTGGGTCTCTGGAAGGTGAGATCTGGCAGGTGGCCATCAGAGAGTTGGGTCAAACAGTGGCTCAAATCCCTTGGAAGTGGTTTGTACCTTGATCCTGTTTACCTGATACCCTGAGCTGGAAAGGACCCACAAGGATCATCGAGTCCAATTCCTGGCCCTGCACAGACACCCCAGCAATGCCACCCTGTGCAGCCCTGAGAGTATTGTCCCAACACTCCTGGAGCTCTGGCAGCCTTGGGGCTGTGCTTGTTCCCTGGGGAGCCTGGGCAGTGCCCGATCACCCTCTGGGGGAAGAACCTCTCCCTGATATCCAACCCAAACATCCCCTGCCCCAGCTCCAGCTGTTCCTTTGGGTTCTGTCACTGGTCACCAGAGAGAGATTGGTGCCACTTCTCCACTTCCCCTCGTGAGGAGGCTGTAGACTGGTGAGGTCTCCCCTCACAATGTGCAGCTGTGACTTCCAGCTGTGCCCAGAAAGGTTTGTTTGCTTTTAAATGATATTCCACTGATGGTCCAGCACAGTCAGATCGAAGCTGTCAAAGCTTCCCACTCCCTTCCAGGGCTTCCTAGAGCAAGTGGTGGCACTGTGGAAGCTTCTGCTGTGTCTTTGTGGGGTTTGCAGAGCTGATCATAGCTGTGTCCCCTCTCCAGGACCATTCTCATTGCCTGCCACGTGAAGCAGATGAGCAAAGATGTCCGGCCTCTCTACTCTGCTTCAGACGTGGCCAAGATCAAGAAATTCAGCAAGAGCCGCTCCAAGGTATCCAAGTCTTGTATCCAGGCATGAAGTTCTAGCTTGGCATGTGGATAAGGAGGTTGTTGTTGGGTTGCAAGTAACTCTTCAACCCTCTTACCAGGATGTTGGATTTTCTAATTAATTTTCTTTGGATTTTCTGCCTAGACTGTGATCAGGCCCTGTTGTTTTTCTTGCTGCTTCTGTACTGCTTGCAGAGCGTCCTTCCTGCTGGCAGCTCTGCTGTGTCTTGACCCTACCAGCAGGTTTCCAGGGAATTTCCTCTGCAGGGGAAACACCTGTTTTCTCACGTCAGACTGAGATAATGGCATTCTGTCCCAGCCTCTCATGCTCAGAACTTTCCTTTGTAGCACAGAGAGGAGCAAGCCTTGCTTTTACTGCTTCCAGTGCTTGTTTGGGTGACAAGGTGGTCCTGGGCTTCAGCTAAATCCCACTGTGAAGAAAAACTCTGGCCAAGAGTCTTCTCCTTTCCAAATAATTTTCAGCCATGTGGCTCTGTGATAGGAGTAAGCTGAAATTTGGGCTGAAATGAACTTTTGAAGTATTGCTTGTTCTTGCTTGCACCAGCCCATGTGACGAGCCATGCTCTGCCTCTTCTGCCTTAGGATATCTTTGACCAGCTGGCCAGATCCCTGGCTCCCAGCATCCATGGGCACGAGTACATCAAGAAGGCCATTCTCTGCATGCTGCTGGGAGGGGTGGAGAAGATCCTGGAGAATGGGAGCCGCATCCGAGGAGACATCAACATCTTGCTGATAGGTCTGGGAGGGCTGGGCAGAGGCCACTTGGTGTTGTTGGGGGTGAGGTAAAGGATTCTGGATTTAGTTTTCTGGAATAACTGAAGTTAGAAGGGACATCTGGAGGTTCCTAGTCCAGGGATGTGCACAGGGCTGAGCCAGTGTCACTGGTAGGTTGGGTTGCTTTGGACTTTTCCAGTTTATTTTGAACATAACCAGGGATGGAGATGTGTCCAGATGGGGAGTCATCAGCACAAGAAAGATGTGGACCTGTTGGAGTGAGTGCAGAGGAAACCTTGGACAGGAGTGCAAGGACTGGACCCTCTCTGCTCTGAAGCCAGGCTGGGAGAGCTGGGGTTGTTCAGCCTGGAGAAGGATCCAGGGATACCTTGAAGCCCCTTCCAGTGCCTAAAGGGGCTCCAGGAAAGCTGGGGAGGAACTTGAGACAAGGGATGGAGGGACAGGACAAGAGGGAATGGCTTCCCACTGCCAGAGGGCAGGGATAAATGGGATATTAGGAATAAATTGTTCCCTGTATGGATGGGGAGGCCCTGACACAGGGTGCCCAGAGAAGCTGTGGCTGCCCCTGCATCCCTGGAAGTGTCCAAGGTTAGGCTGGATGGAGCTTGGAGCAACCTGGGATAGTGGAAGATGTCCCTGCAGGGGATTGGAATGTCCTTTCCAACCCAGACAATTCCATGGTTCTAGGGGATCCCATGAACTCTGTGAGCCATTATCCCAGTGTTTGCTCATGTCAAGGAGATTTTTTGTTTGTTTCTGCTGTCTCATTGGGGTTTTCTGTATTCCAAATTGTCCCCATTGCCTCTTGTCCCATCCCCATCACTTTCAGTCTCTTATATCCATCTTCTCTATTTCCTCCCATGGGATTATTGATTATGTATATTGATGATCCATCCATCTGCTTACCTTATTTTATGAAGTCTGAACAAAACCCTTCTGTCCCCTTTCCCCTTCACCTGCCCCTGCTCTGAACACCCCCAAACCAGACACAGGGTGACAGTGCAGTTGGTATGTAGGGGATGAGTTATTCCTAAACGTGCCATTCTCCATCCCAGGAGACCCTTCTGTGGCCAAATCCCAGCTGCTGAGGTATGTGCTGAGCACGGCACCCCGGGCCATCCCCACCACTGGCAGGGGCTCCTCTGGCGTCGGCCTCACTGCTGCTGTCACCACGGACCAGGAGACAGGTGAGGAGCATTGGGTGATGACTGTTAACTCTTGGGAGAGACTCTGACATCCAAGGCTGCTCATCTTGATGATCTGGGAGGTCTTTCCCAACCTTAGTGATTTTATGGCGTTCATTCTGCAGTGACAATGCACAACTTGCTCCGCCAGAGGCTTTGTGATAATGATTATTTGGGATCATGAGATCCCATGTTTTGGGATACTTTCTCCACCTCTCTTAGGTGGTTTTCTTTACTTTTCTTCCACTTGGTGCCACATCAGAGGGCTAGCAGCAGCCTTCCTTATGGGAAGACATTCCTAACCCTGATCCTTACCCTAAGCATTCTCTCTGCTGTAGAGTTGTGTCGGACAGCAACCCAGAAGGATGCTGCTGCTCCTTGAGCTTCACCCTCATCCCAGGGGCGATGGCTACGGCAGGGCAGGAGATGTGTATGGCCAGTGGGTGGTGGTTGACCCTGTTTTCCCCCATCCCATCCCAGGGGAGCGGCGCCTGGAAGCAGGAGCCATGGTGTTGGCTGACCGGGGCGTGGTGTGCATCGACGAGTTCGACAAGATGTCCGACATTGACCGCACGGCCATCCACGAGGTGATGGAGCAGGGAAGGGTCACCATCGCCAAGGCTGGCATCCAGGCCCGCCTCAACTCCCGCTGCAGCGTCCTGGCCGCTGCCAACCCTGTCTATGGCCGGGTGAGTTACCCTTCCCTGCTGCTGTTACCCTTCCCTGGAGAAGGGAGGATGCTGGGAGGAGGCAGCTGGTGCTTTTCCAAAAGATTGCCCTGCCCAAAGCAGTGACTTTTGCATGGCACAGCAAAGACCTTGTTGGTATGGTGTCTGTTGTGGTCATGGCTTTCCTGAAGGAGAGAGGAGCTCCTGGAGTTTCTCAGCGTTCTGCCTGGGTGTTGGGGCAGCCCAGAGGACCTTCATGCTGGTGATGAGCCTCAGTCTTGGTGTCTGATCAGGGATTACGAAAAATACTTGTTTTCTGTGGAAATAAGAGCCTTGCAGGATGGGGAGAAGTGGCTGTATTGCTGCAGCAAGCTGGGTTTGGTGTGGTGTCCAGCTGCCAGGACATCCCTCCCTCCCTCCCTCCCTCCCT
>JAGMWU010001319.1:0-14525 GCA_018697195.1 Certhia americana | reverse complement strand
CCTGGGCACCAAGATGCTCCAGGCTCTGCCTCAGCTCCAGCAGCTCCTGTCCCTGCTGTGCTGAGGATCCAGAGCTGGGCACAGCACTCCAGAGGTGTCCCCAGGGCTGGGCACAGGGGCAGGATCCCTCCCTGACTTCTGCCAAGGCTCTTCCCCATCCCCCAGGGCACCCTTGGCCTCCTTGGCCCTCCCAGGACACTCTGCTGGCTCAGGGACAGCCCCGTGTCCCCCAGCACCCCCAGATCCTTCCCCACAGAGCTCCTCCAGCAGATCCCTCCCCCTGTCTCTGCTGGTGCTGTGCTTGTTCCTGCCAAAGAGCAGGACCTGCATTTGCCTTGGTTCATCTTCAGATATTTTTTCCCTGCCCAACTCTCCCAGCTGTTAAGGCCCCTCTGACCGGGAAATTGGTCACTCCCAGTTCTGTGTGTTGAAATGGACTGGGAACAATGGGACAATGTAATGGAATGACAGCAGTGTTTTTTTTCAGTGAGTCTTGAAAACTGAGAGAAACAGCAGCAACTGAAGCTGTGTGAGTGCAGGTAACTGGAACAAGACTTAAATAAAAGGAACAGTCAGCTGAAGTAGGTGTTGGACAGCAAACTAAGGCCAGGAGGAAGACTAAACATGAAATATTAAAACAACACATGCGAGAGAATGTGCAAAAATTTTCCAGAGCTCAGGAGTTTTTCAGGAGGTCACTGCAGTCCTGTTACAACCCATCACTTGTTTGTCAGCTCTCTTGGGAGCAAATAGAAAACTGCTGTGGTGGACAGCACTTGATAACAACACAAACCAACCCGTCCACCCCTATCCAAACAACTGAAATAGGGAGAACACATTTTTCATCAGAATTATGTAGAAAATACAGAAGAATATATTTGGAGCACAGCATTTATCAAAGAATAAATCATTTTGTGTTCCAACAGATGTTGAAGGTGACAACATGTTAACAGACTGTAGGTTGCAAATCTTGATTGATTTTGGCTAATGTTCCCCTTGTCAGAGACTATTCCTTTTGTTTTCTGGAATTGTGATGATGTGACAGCAGAGTATAAAGCTTTTCTGGTGATAATACTGATGACATGGGAGCAAGTGACATGGAACAGCACAGCAAAATCAGAGCTAGGGAAAAAAAAATCCAGAAGCTTCCTAGAGGATGCCTTAAGACTTTTCCTTTACAATATTTCCCTTTGTTAATTGTGAGCCATCACTGGGGATCCATCAATGCCAGTAGAAACAGAAGCATGATCCATAGGGAAATTTAGATGCACCTTCTGTAAGATCTCAGGAGTATTGTTCAATTCTGAACCCACAGATGTATTAAAATGTTAAGCCATGTTGAAAGAGATTATTTACGTTCTACATTAAAGTATTAAGGTTATACATTTCATTTTATCAACATATTATCAGCACCATGTTATCACCATGTTATTTAGTCACCCAGTTTGACTTGATCCTTCGGGAAATCTTACAAATCTGTGAGGTTTTCTTTAGTCTAAGGAATTTCCTGTTATCAGCAACATTCACCAAGCCATACACCGAATCAATAATAAATATACTGCAGAATGTCAGGCCTGATGTTGTTACCCAGGGCAGCCACTACTAACTGCTTTCCACTCTCAGAAAAATTTATCTGCAGTTTCCAGGAAAGTGTGTCTTTCCCAGCAGGTTGCCTGCCTGCTATGTCATATTGAGATAACTCAATGCAAGTCACATAATTACATCATGTAACTTTATATCATTTGACATGGCTGAGGCAACCTAACATAAAATATCACAGTATAAAGCAACAGCTGGAAAATTTAAACATTGGGTGGGTTTGTTTTTTTTTTTTTTCTTCAAAAGGGATAGGAGGAAAAAAACCCAATACAAAAAACCCCATAATATTTATTTTTTCAACCCTAACCCTTGAAGGGGAAAAAAAAAAAAAAAGAAGTGTAGCTTGTCCAAAGTATTGATTTTTATATAACTAACACTGAACTGACAGTATCTTCACTAAAACCTGAATCTAGAAGCTTCTTGGGAAATGGCCTGTTGTCATGATCAGAGCCAGACCTCAGCAAACTGTCAGGGCTGCATTTTAAGAGAAGATGTGCACTGCTACATTAGATTAAACCTGTATATATACTGCTTAACCTATGTACAAGGCATTCTGATACATGTGCAATTCCCTGTGCCATTAATTTCCTAGAACATGAGTTAAAATAGATTACAGTGCTAAAGAAACAGACATTTGGTAGCTTCATTCACTTCTATGATAGAAGTATTTACTTATATCATAGAAATGTTTACTTTTATATCAATAAAATTAGTAATTGCATTCTGATGTAACAAATGCCACATTGTAATACACTTTATTTTCCTGTCTAAAAAGAGGCTGAGAACTACAAAGTAGATTTTGGAATAATATGGCTCAGCCACAGTTCTCCTTCCTGCAATCTCTTTGGTTTGAAAAACAGCAATTTCATCCTTTTACTAAGATTAAAAAAAAAAAAAAAAAAAAAAAGGAGTATATTTTCAGTTATTTTCAAAACAATGAATTCAGCATTCAGAGGAGAAACTAATTTTGTGGAGACAAGGAATATTGTGACTGCAGAGAAACATGATATAGAAGGGAGGTTGAGATTGATATGAGCTGAAACAATGAAATGTTTAAAGAGGGTTTATAATAACAAGAACCACACTCAGCTGAAGGTGAGGTGGGAGTTGACAGGGACATTCCCACCTGGATAGCTGGCTAATGGCATTGACTGCTGGAGTTAAATGCCAAGGCACTCTGGTGTGGGTGATCAGAACTGACAGGAAACACCAACAGCAGCAGCAGATTTGAGACAAAGTACATTTATAATACATACACAGGTATTATATGGAGCTAAGGATACCAGGGAAAAGGGACTAAGAATAGTTGCTGGATGTGAAAGCTCTGTCTAAAACTGAAGGACACAGACTGCCTTGTTTGGGTTTGGACTTCTTAGTTGCAGCAACACAAATAAATATTTGCTTGGATTGAAAAGAAATGCTGTTTCTTCTTTTATATCTTAGTCTTTGGTACTATAAAGGACATGCTTAAATATGGTTAGATCTCTTCAGCACTATTTTTCTAAAACATAAATACAGAGTGGCAGAACAGGGCCCAGGCTCTTCTCTGTGGTCCCCAGAAATGGGACAAAAAGGCCACGAGCAGAGACTGAGCCCAGGAACTGCCTGGGCACAGGAGGCACAACTTCTGCCACACACTGCTGTGCCCTGTGCTCTGGGATGGCCCTGCTGGAGCAGGGAGGTGGCACCAGCAGAGCCATTTCCAGTCTGACCCATTCTGGGATCAATGTGCAGTCTGCACCAATTTTGGATACTGAATGGTAGAGGACGCAACATGACAGGATCAGAAAATCAGTCAGCAGGGAGAGGAATGAAACCAGTGGTACTCTGTAGGAGAGTGGATAATAACAATGAACAAAGCTCCAGCAAAACAGGACTATCAGCTACTGGCATTCAGGTACACAGTGACCTGTACTGAGCATAGATGAAATCTTTAATCTTGATTTTTATCCAGTGTCTGGGGCAAAAAGGCAAGTTTAAAAACTGGAGCTTGAAAGCAAGGATACAATTTTGTATTTTTCTCTGGGGAAGCAGACAATTCCCCTTGAGATGGGTGAGGTTGTATTAATTCTGAGCTGGAACAGAGAGAGTCAGGTACAGTAAATACCCTTATTGTATTCTTTGACATCCAAGATGTGCGTCTGAACAGGATCTGTATTCCAAGGAAAAAGTATTTTTGGATTTGACTGCTCCTGGATGTACTAGGTGAGAGGACAATATGCCTTTACATGTGGAAATGGAGTCACTCTGAACAATAGCATGGATATTAATAGTGAATTACTTGTTTCAGCATGTATCTGATGCTTATGACAATAGCCATAAATACTGTCTAATTTCTGCTGTTCCAGACAGCAAATGACTAAATTCTCAATCTGTAGAATCCCAGAATGGGTTGGAAAGGATCTCAAGGCCCATCCAGTTCCACCCCCTGCCATGGGCAGGGATACCTCCCACTGTCCCAATCTGCTCCAAGACCCCATGTCCAGCCTGGCCTTGGACACCACCAGGGATCCAGGGGCAGCCACAGCTGCTCTGGGCACCCTGTGCCAGGGCCTGCCCACCCTCCCAGGGAACAATTCCTTCCCAATATCCCATCTAATCCTGCCCTCTGGCAGTGGGAAGCCATTCCCTGTGTCCTGTCCCTCCATCCCTTGTTGCATTCCTTTTAGGGAATGATCTCTCCTCAAAAACCCCTCCCCCAGAAATTGTAACCTGGCCTGATTTACCTGCCCCTTGACTCTGACCTATGGCTTTCAGCCAGGTAATCTGACCCCGACCCCAAAAGGGATAAAAGCCCCTGTCCCTCCATGCTTCCTCTCTTTTTGCCTCCTGGGATCTCTTCATTGAGAATAAAGCTTTGGAATACATCCTGAGGTAAGGGGCCTCTTTTGAACCTCTTCTCCCTATCTTGAAGATCCCCTCTCCCAAATCCCCCAAAATCTGAGCTAGCAGTTTGTGGGGGGGGTGGAGGAAAAGGGGAAAACTTCAATCCCTTGCCAATTGTCTCTCTCCATCTTTCCTGCAGCTCCTTCAGGCACTGCAAGGCACAGTGAGGTCACCCCAGAGCTTCTCCTTTCCAGGCTGAGCAATCCCAGCTCTCCCAACTTTTCCTCCCAGCGGAGCTGCTCTGATCATGCTGGTGCCTCCTCTGGGCTCTCTCCAGCAGCTCCAGGTCCCTCCTGTGCTGTTCCAGGGCTGGGGCAGCTCTGCAGGTGGGGTCTCACCTGAGGGGCAGAGGGACAGAATCCCCCCCCCCCCCCCTTATTCTACTTTAGTTTTATCAGACACTTGTGGAAGCAGCTCCAGCACTTTTTCCCAGTGAGATAACCAGAAATTTATAAGGTGCCAGAAAACACCTGGGTAGCAGCTGCAAAGGTAGAATGTGGTAGGGTGTATCCCCTACAATGGGGGACTAATTAAAGAAAAAGTCATTATTGGGTGCACAGCTGGGAGAGACTCATGTCAAATGTAGCAGAGACTCGAGCAGGCTCCAAAATCATTTAAGTTTGGAGTTAGATTCAATTAGACTGAGTCTGAGGTCAAGTGTGGCTGAGCAGTAGGGAAAGGGACTTGTTGCAGGAAAATAACTGTCAGTGTATCCTCAGAAAGCATTTTAGGCCATACCTGCATGTTCATCTGCATGGCTACACATTATAACTGTCACATATAAGATTCTGTATCAGGTTAGAAAGCTTTTTTTCAAATGTCAAAAAAGGGTTTGGAGGGGAGAGTGAGAGCTCTTGTAAATGCTAGTAAATATTTCAGCAGAGTAGACACACAAAGGGCAGGGTTGAAAAAATAAAATTATTTAGCTTGTTTGCTCATGGTTTTATTAAGATATGTTAAAGAAATGCAGAGGTCTATTTCCTTGAATCATTCTGCAAGTCTAAATTCAAACTTATTTATTTTCTATGAAATAAATACATAGCAAAGAATTCTTCAAGGGAAAAGAAAAGAAAACTTGTCATTTTAATGCATTTTGAAGCAGAAGATCTGTGATAGGGTTCCTTTTCAGAAGATAAATTAGTTTTTATTAATTCACAAAACATTTTATATCACATTCTCACTTAATAAATGTTAAGTAAAAATAAGTAGTTTGTGTTCATAGCTATATTTTTGAATTATTTTGCATGCAAAAGAAAGCATTATTTGCTGTGCAAAAAGAAAGCAAAATTGAAACATCTTTTACAACCACAGACTAAAATTTGTGTGTTGCTTTATTAATAGAGGGGAGCACAGGAGCAGTAGTTAGAATGATTGGGAAAAAAAAAAAAAAGTTTTCTAAATTTAAGATCTTTTCCAGCCTTCCTTTGTTAATTTTTTGTTAATAATCCAAAAGTGTTGCCCAGTCACTCCCTTGGCAGGACGCAACAAGCAAAGCAGGTTCGCAGCTGATCCTCACCTCTTCCTCAGAACATGTATTTTTCATTTGTTTTTGGAATAATCCCTTTCATGTAAAAGAATATTTCTCTCATGGAAGATCAACCACTAATGTCAAGTGCATGCAGATTTATTGTCACAAGGTTCTCAAAACTCTGTGATAGGTAGCAAAGCTTTAAGAGGCTACAGTGATGTCTTATCTGTAAAATTTTTTGAGTTCTGACAGAAAGAGTGTACAAATGTGTTCTGCAGCCTCATTTCTCAAAAAGATGGTTTTCCCCTTTTTTTCCCCTGACTACAGAAACCCTCTTTATGATTAAAAATGTAAAGGCCCTTCTGGTTTTGTCAGTTGAGGAAGAAAATGAAAGGAAATTCTTTTGTGGCAACCTGGTGTAGTAAAGAGTCTTCCAGTTAAGGAACTGCCAAAATGCATGAGATTAAAGCAGATGCATCTTGACACAACTTGTCATTAAAAATATATGTGGACAATAGGAGAACACGTCAAACCTGAATGTGTTTGATACATGCAAATTAGATAAAAAGTCCCAGAACACTTGTCAAATGTTCATTTTATCTTTCTTTTGATTCAAATTGAAAGAGTTTCCTATTGTTTTGGGAAAAAAAAAAAAAAAAAAGAGGAGAATAAAACTTGATTTTAGAAAAAAGACTTCAGAAGCTTAAAAAGATTTGAATGATAATTGTGCAATAAGGCTAGGAAAGGGAAGCAAAAGGAGCTGTGCCGAGAGCCAATAAGGTCCATGGTACTGGAGGGTAAGAGAGGTCTCCCATTTCTTAATTATGCTGAGCTCAATCTGGAACAAATCAAACCAAAATCTTCCTCTTGCTTAGAAAACACAGAATAATGAAAAGGAAATTTACCCTGATGAAAAGTGAAAAGAAGTGGAAATCACCAAGATTTCAAGGACCAGAAGACAAAGAATTACCTGGGGCTCAGAAGTGCTCTGGGACACACTGCAAGCCTGTTAGGCACAAACAGGACTGGGGAAGCAGCAACTGAGATCAGAAGAGGTGAAAAAGCCCAGTTTGCCACAGCTCAGCAACTGGATCCTCACCTAAGAAGACAGGAAGATGCCTGGGAAAACACAGCATCTGTGAATAATACACCGAGGCATTTCATGGTTGTTATTTTAAACTCATTTCAACTCATCATTATAAAGTATAAATTCTGGATATAATAGCATTATTTATGTTGTGATACCCCACATTTATACCAAGAGGAGAGTTCATAACCCAGTGTGGTTTCTGGATTCAAATGTCCTAAACCCAGTAAGACTCATTTTTTTCAGTGGACTTGTTGGTGTCTGGTTTTTGAGACCACCTCATGGAAGCCATTGTAGGGGCTATAACACACCAATTCTCCTCTGAACAGAGGCTATTTTATAAGTGTCATATTTATTTATTTTAAATAATCTATTCTCTGAGTGCAAACTCAAATCCAAATGCCTCAGTGACAATACTTTTTATTGCCTTTCACTCCAAGAAAAGGAGTAGAATTCATGAAGCAGTCAGAGAGAGAGCTCCTTTATATATCCCAAGCAGGAACATCCCAGCTTTAAGACATCAGAAAACTACTGTAAATAACTGAAATTAAAGGTAACAAGAGGAAAACCCCATCTTTATAATGACACAGAGATCCTTTTTAGTGGGAGAACTCCCAGTCAGTACAGGAAATCCAAGGAAGAATTTTAATAGGCACTTGGATTTTCCTAATGGTGTTCTGTATTTGCTAACATAAGATAAACATGGTTATCATACAGTGTAACTTTTGTTACCCAGCCTGATCAAATTAGTGACTCATTTGTAATGTAAATAAGTATTATTAGTTTTAAATATGGAAGATTTACATAGCTAATGAAATGACTATAAAAACATTGTCTTAGGGCAGTTAAAAGCTATGTTACATTTAGCAAAACTGTGAACATGAATATTTATTCTTTCACAATGGAAATAACCAACTTCTTATGAATACAAAATAATAAAGCAAATAGTAAAGAACATTTATAATCAATAATCATTCTGGGATTAATTTGTGTAAAACTGCCCTTTTCACCTTTTGTTTCAAATACATTTTGAACTTAATGAATTAAGTTCACTCCATTAATCAACATCACCGTATTTGGCAAAAGGCAAGAGTTCATAAAAATGTTTGGCAAACAATCGAAGATTTTTCATAATGAAGCTGCTTATGTTAAGGAGCAGAGGACGCAAAATAATTAAATAAGTCCTAGCCATAAGCTTAAAATTCCTTCTAATAGCACAGAAAACCTTCAAGGAGAGAAGACACTCTTTACTTCACCAGGGTGCAGAAGAGATGGTGAATAAAATATTTCCCCAATATTTCGAAGATGTAATGCCCGAACACCAGCATCATCACTCACCTTTTTACTCTTTTAAATTCTTGTTTTCCCTCTAGTCTGTCTCCCATTTTTTGGATTTAAAATATCTACATCCTTCAGAGCTATTTATGGTGTGTAGAACTTACATCAATCTGATGAAGCAGAGCAACATAGAAAAGTAGCTCTTACACCCTGATAAAATGCTCAGGGTGAACTCACTCTTGGTGAGTGTCCTCAGATCTGAGATACTCAAGGTGTGGTGTGTCCTGAGTACTCATAGGGTTAATTTACCTTCAGAAAAATTACACTGACCAACGTGGCCAAAATTCTGTGGAATTTTGATTTTTAATTAATTACCAGAAGATAATACTCTGAGTAATTAAGTCTCAGTGCAAGCATAGGCTTTATGGCTTGTGTGAGCAGCAACAATTTTTGCATTCAAAATATATTTTACATAAAAATATGACTTGACAGCAATGGACAAACTCTCCTATTTTCCTGTTTATTTTTATTCATGGATTTCTTTGCAATGCCACCTGCCAGATCCTGTTCACAAAGATGGGACATACTCCAATTACTTAGCTTATTAATTGTAGTATTGCATTGATTTGAATGCAGCATTCTTATCTCTGAATTATATTTTTTTCTGATTTTCTCCATTTCTAGTATACTGAACTGAAATACTTGAAATATTTCTCTGTGTACAAAACTAGTTTAGACTATTCCTATTTTTACAAACAGTTCCAGCTTCACTGGTTTTGTGTAAATATGGGAGGGTTTTGTTTAAAGAAATCCCAAGAAAACCTCATAAAGCACATATAGGAACATTTTTGGGTTTTTGTTTTTTACAGTGATCTAACCAGTGATATTCAACTCCCGAACTTTAATTAATTAAATGAAATTCAGGCTCTCAGCGGTCTGGAGAATCTGAACTACTCTGCTGCTTCTCCCTTATCTTTTGAGTTTAAGATAAACACCATCCATTCTTTCTCTGCGGCAGGCTGCAAGGCAGTTTTTTCATATCTCCAATGCATATTGGATTCATTAGGTAGGAAGAGCTACAAAAGTGCAATTTGAATGCCCAGAGTGCCCTGAGGAGGGAGGGAGCAGTGCCAGCCTGGTCAGATGTGCCCAAATCCCTTGTGTTGAGAAGGGAGCCAGCTCAGAGTGCTCCCCACAGCCCTAAATAGACAAACAGAAACAGTGCCAGTTGCCTCCAGCCACACATTTTATAACGCAAATGCTGACTTAGGAGAAAGAGAAGTGAAACCTCTGCTTTTCTGTGCTGATTATCCATCAAGCAGGGCCTGATGACAAATAAGAGCCTTTGGACCAGTAAGGTTATTTGGAGCCACATCTCAAGCACTGTCAGAAAGAAAAGGTCTTTTTTTTTCCCCCCCTCTCCCTTGCCAATCACATGAACCATCAAGTCCTCCGGCATTTTAGAATTAGCAAGTGCAGTGCAGAATTATAAAAACAAATTATTCCCCCAGTCTCATTTCTCAGGGGTAATTAGAACTATTTGACCCCAAAACTACATGGGTTTTGATCAGATAATGGACTTCTATTAACAGGAAATGATTAGAAGTACTGCAAAAAGTGAATTCATTAGCAAAATAATTTTCTGCCATCAGTTCTGTAGGTATTTTGAAACCAGTTCACTCCTGGTTTTCCAAGGCCAGTATCAAACTGGAGTGTGTTTAGATGGGATATTGGGAAGGAATTGTTCCCTGGGAGGGTGTCCAGAGCAGCTGAGGCTGCCCCTGGACCCCTGGCAGTGTCCCAGGCCAGGTTGGACATTGGTGCTTGGAGCAGCCTGGGACAGTAGAAGGTGTCCATGCCCAGGTGGAATGGGTAAGGTCCCTTCCAACCCAAACCATCTGGGATTCTATAAAGTTAATTTTAGGCAGAGACCATGGACTGCACCTATTCCCACTATCATCCAAAAGGGTTTCACCCTCTTTGCTTCATGAGAGGAGCAGCAGAATTTTTCAGAGACCCTGCTACTATGCTGTGAATAGACCAACCCATTTTGACACAGTGAAAAACAATTTTATATCTGGCTAAACATTTTCAAGGCACTCATTTTCATAGCTGAGATCATTTCATGACTGACTGCACAACTTCTGCTGAAAGGCAGAACAGGCTGGTCAGATATCTAAAGTCTCCTCATCCAGTACTTAAAACTAGGGGCAAATTTAATGTCTTTAAGTGGATATCTCTGTTGCCTGGGCACAAGGGGACTTTAGTTCATAACTCCCCATCAGGTGTGCAATAGTGCTGGGTTTGAGGGAAGCACATCCAATGTCTCCAGCTGACAAACAGCTTTGCATTATCAGCTCAGAAATTCTGTCTATAATTAATGAAGAGTTCTATGAGCCCTGATTTACCACAATCTCACTGCTTTGTTGATAGCTATTGATATAAACCTTATATTTCATTTTTTTCTATATATTTCCTATATTTCTATATATAAATAATCCTGACTTTTAATGCTTTTAACATTGTCCAATTCCTGTTTCAGGATATGTCAAGCACAAGGTAGAAGGCTGGACACTCATTGCTGCAATGCTTGGAACATTAATATCTCTGATGACAATTTCAATGGGGGTACCATCTGTCTGCAAATTCTAAATGAGGAAAGGGAAAAGAAACAAAAAATAAGGAGAGGAAAAAAAAGCACTACATAATGTTTCAAAATAATTCAGTGTCATGACTTGTGCCATGTATCCATAAAGTTACACAATGAATTGAGGGTGTTGTGGTTTGAATGACAGGTGTCTGCTAAGGAAGGCAGGAGCCTCCCTTGGAATGGAGAATGCAAACCCTCTCCCTCTGAATTATTATAATTTTGAAATTAAGGGGCTCTCAGGCAAAGATATGGGAATAGAAATAACAGTTCTTTATTAGGCAAAATAAAAACAAAAACAAAAACACGTGCAGTATTAGAAAAGAGAGAAAAAACCAAACAAACTGATGCAATACAACCTGACACTGTGGGTCAGGGTGTTGGTGGCAGTCCCATCCCATGGTGGCTGCAGTCCCAGTGGCAGATGTGGCTCTGCTGAAGTGATGCTCCTGGAGAAAAAGAGGAGTTCTTTCACTGAAGGTCCAGTGGTAAGAGATGGGCCTGGTCTTCCTCTGAGAATCCAGTGCAAAGGCTGCTTGTTGTCCCAAATCTCAGATTTTTATCCAGGTAGGACTACTTGGCTCCTCCCCCTGGCTGGAGCATTTCCCAATGGGATGATGTCATTTTATCAGTGAGACTCAATGGCCCATCAGCAGAAGATAATTCCCTGGAGGGAGGCTGGGTTGTGGAAGAGAAAGAAACAAAACTGCCCCAGCAGGTTTTTCAACAGTTGCCTCATAAACAGAGGGTTACCCCACCCCAACCCCTTCCCCTTGCCCCAGTTTCATCAGATGGTGATAGAATATATATTTATGGTTACATTTTACCCTGCAACCCACAACAGAGGGTAATAATAACACACTGGAAAAATGAAGTGTTCCTTCTGAATGAGCCTGAGACTATAAGTATTTATGCACAATCAGCAGGTATCTTTTATATTCCTTATAATATTCCTCATAAATATCTGAATTACTACAAGGCCTTCCCTAAACTAAAAATATATCAAACAACTCCCGTTATAAGCCCCAAAAATCTGAGCAATAGAGCTGAAACTTTCCACAGAAGAGAGGCAGAAAAATAAATGGAAACATAAAAGAATATAGATCTGTGCTGCACCTGTTTGACCTTAAGGCATAACTCCTGCTCCTTCAGGGGGGAGTAGGTAGTAGCACAAAAACAAAAAAGTAAAAGCTGGCTGACTTTAGAGCTCTCCTTAAGAAGAGTTTCTGTCTCTGTCTCTCTGTCTCTCTCTCTCTCTCCCTGGGAAAGTTCCTTTTTTGCATATTATAATATGTGGGACAATTCCAGTTGGATTTATCTCTGTATTTTTAACTCAGGCGTAAAATTTTGCTTCAGGCTGAAACTTGGCATACCAGATCTCAGCCCAACATCAATTTTAAAAAAACACAGAAGGTGAAGAGAGACTGAATCCTTAACCTTCAAGACTTCAAAGAGCAGCATGTTTAAAGTAATGTAGAATAAGGACAAACCCACCCGGTTTGCCCCATGAGAGCTGCAGCACACCACATGAAGTATGAACAGAAGCACATTTGTGAAGACAATAAACATTATTTGTTGCAGTTTAGATGCAGTTTTCATTATTGTCAATATTTATTGTCACAGAGGGGATGTTAAAATGTGAATTGAAATCTCATTGGGAGGTGTTGTCCCAATCGCTGGAGGTGTCCAAGGAATGCCTGGAAGTGGCACCCAGAGCTCTGGGCTGAGTGACAAAGAGGAGTCAAGGTTGGATTTACAGGAGTCCAAGGCTAAGAATGAAAATAATCAGACATTTCAGTCATAGACATTGTTGGCTGAACACTAGACATTTGCACTGCCTAAAATGGCTGCATACTTTGTTCAGCAGGGGTCTGAATGCTGGGAAGCTAAGCAGAATGCAGTAGGAGATGATGGAAAAGTTTAAAAATATGTTTAAAAAATGAACAGTTCTTCTGAAGATTCACACCACAAGCACTGTTTTCTATTTCTTGGTTTCATTCTGAGAACATTATGAACTACTGTATTAAAATTTTAGACTTGTACCGAGATGGATTTATCGGGGTTGATCTATCAACCTTGCTGGACATTCAGAAAATGGGAAATATTCTAGCAAGGGATCTTTATGGGTGTGTGCCCATAAAGGAATGTCAGTATAAACTGACGAACACTGTTATTTACTGAACAATCACTCTTCTGGAATGTTGGCTAAAAATACCTAGAAAAAAATTGAGAAAACAAGAGGTTCTGTATAGGAATAGGGGAAAATGGAAAAGCATAGGTGTGACTTGTTAAATATAAAATTTATTCCATTTTCCACACATAAAATGTAAGGAGAGATGAGGAATGCATAGCCTGTGCATAGCACTATGTACACAGTGCATCTTGGGGGGGCATACAGAGCCAGTTCCATGTGGCTGGGGTGTGTTTAACCACGCCTGCTGGGAATGTTTTCTCCCACAGGCAAGCACCTAAACAAGTTCAAGTTCACAGGGTGTGCAGCTCCCAGTGCTCACAGCTACACTGCAGCCAAACTGGATCTGTAGAGGGAGAGCCAAGGCATTTAAATACTCATCCAGGAGAGAAAATAGAATTGCTGAGGGCAGTGTGATCTCATGGATTTGGCCCTGTTGCACACCCATATCCCACAACCTCAGACAAGAAACTTCTCATTCCATCTTCCTTCCCATAAAAACCTCTCCTGAATCTGAAAACTGACATCCCAGATCATACATGAAGCTGAAGTAAACTTGTGAATTAATACACATGCATATTCTTTGCATATATAAATACAATATATGCATTTATAGGGTTTATAATGTTTTATTTCTGGAAGAATTCCAGAAGAGATTGAGAATTTAAATAAAACTGGAAATCATATGCATACTCCATGTTATATTACATGTTTTGGATAAATGAAAGGCAAAATAAAATGTAACTCTACATCATAGAAGAAAGTGGAATTTAATTACACAGCTCTATCAATACATTTCTGGACTGTATTTCATATTCTGATTGTTACAGATCAAGAAAAAAATTCTTTTGAAGGAACAAGGGGAAACAAAAGAATACAATAGACGATGAAAACCAAATAAATATTTGCAAAATCCAGACAGAATATTCATGGTAGAATTCTCCACTAATTTGCCTTTATCATAAATTTGCATAAACTTAATCAATTTAAGTTCACCAGTCATTCAGCAGAGATACTCACATCATTATTTTGGCCTTACACAGGTTGTAGCTTCTCAAGTTCTGTATCTCTTGCAGAAATGAGTTAACTGGGTCCCAGTCAGAGGACAAGGATCCTATAGCAATATTTGATGGTTTTGGAGCCTAACAGTGGGATTTACAGACTGTTCCTCATTACAGAGGACGATGTTCCTCATCTGCCAGACCATGGGCCGCAGGATGTCACCAGTAAGGGCTCAGGGTGCCCCACTTTGCTGCATCTCCCCACACTCCAGCTTATTGCTATCTCAGCAGGGCTGGGGGGGGCACAAAATCCCAGACTGTGTCAGGCTGGAGGAGCCCACAGGGGCTGCTCTGGTGCCACCTCCCTG
>JAGMWU010001318.1:0-14528 GCA_018697195.1 Certhia americana | reverse complement strand
CAGGGAGGTGGCACCAGAGCAGCCCCTGTGGGCTCCTCCAGCCTGACACAGTCTGGGATTTTGTGCCCCCCCCAGCCCTGCTGAGATAGCAATAAGCTGGAGTGTGGGGAGATGCAGCAAAGTGGGGTACCCTGAGCCCTTACTGGTGACATCCTGCGGCCCATGGTCTGGCAGATGAGGAACATCATCCTCTGTAATGAGGAACAGTCTGTAAATCCCACTGTTAGGCTCCAAAACCATCAAATATTGCTATAGGATCCTCGTCCTCTGACTGGGACCCAGTTAACTCATTTCTGCAAGAGATACAGAACTTGAGAAGCTACAACCTGTGTAAGGCCAAAATAATGATGTGAGTATCTCTGCTGAATGACTGGTGAACTTAAATTGATTAAGTTTATGCAAATTTATGATAAAGGCAAATTAGTGGAGAATTCTACCATGAATATTCTGTCTGGATTTCGCAAATATTTATTTGGTTTTCATCGTCTATTGTATTCTTTTGTTTCCCCTTGTTCCTTCAAAAGAATTTTTTTCTTGATCTGTAACAATCAGAATATGAAATACAGTCCAGAAATGTATTGATAGAGCTGTGTAATTAAATTCCACTTTCTTCTATGATGTAGAGTTACATTTTATTTTGCCTTTCATTTATCCAAAACATGTAATATAACATGGAGTATGCATATGATTTCCAGTTTTATTTAAATTCTCAATCTCTTCTGGAATTCTTCCAGAAATAAAACATTATAAACCCTATAAATGCATATATTGTATTTATATATGCAAAGAATATGCATGTGTATTAATTCACAAGTTTACTTCAGCTTCATGTATGATCTGGGATGTCAGTTTTCAGATTCAGGAGAGGTTTTTATGGGAAGGAAGATGGAATGAGAAGTTTCTTGTCTGAGGTTGTGGGATATGGGTGTGCAACAGGGCCAAATCCATGAGATCACACTGCCCTCAGCAATTCTATTTTCTCTCCTGGATGAGTATTTAAATGCCTTGGCTCTCCCTCTACAGATCCAGTTTGGCTGCAGTGTAGCTGTGAGCACTGGGAGCTGCACACCCTGTGAACTTGAACTTGTTTAGGTGCTTGCCTGTGGGAGAAAACATTCCCAGCAGGCGTGGTTAAACACACCCCAGCCACATGGAACTGGCTCTGTATGCCCCCCCAAGATGCACTGTGTGCATAGTGCTATGCACAGGCTATGCATTCCTCATCTCTCCTTACATTTTATGTGTGGAAAATGGAATAAATTTTATATTTAACAAGTCACACCTATGCTTTTCCATTTTTCCCTATTCCTATACAGAACCTCTTGTTTTCTCAATTTTTTTCTAGGTATTTTTAGCCAACATTCCAGAAGAGTGATTGTTCAGTAAATAACAGTGTTCGTCAGTTTATACTGACATTCCTTTATGGGCACACACCCATAAAGATCCCTTGCTAGAATATTTCCCATTTTCTGAATGTCCAGCAAGGTTGATAGATCAACCCCGATAAATCCATCTCGGTACAAGTCTAAAATTTTAATACAGTAGTTCATAATGTTCTCAGAATGAAACCAAGAAATAGAAAACAGTGCTTGTGGTGTGAATCTTCAGAAGAACTGTTCATTTTTTAAACATATTTTTAAACTTTTCCATCATCTCCTACTGCATTCTGCTTAGCTTCCCAGCATTCAGACCCCTGCTGAACAAAGTATGCAGCCATTTTAGGCAGTGCAAATGTCTAGTGTTCAGCCAACAATGTCTATGACTGAAATGTCTGATTATTTTCATTCTTAGCCTTGGACTCCTGTAAATCCAACCTTGACTCCTCTTTGTCACTCAGCCCAGAGCTCTGGGTGCCACTTCCAGGCATTCCTTGGACACCTCCAGCGATTGGGACAACACCTCCCAATGAGATTTCAATTCACATTTTAACATCCCCTCTGTGACAATAAATATTGACAATAATGAAAACTGCATCTAAACTGCAACAAATAATGTTTATTGTCTTCACAAATGTGCTTCTGTTCATACTTCATGTGGTGTGCTGCAGCTCTCATGGGGCAAACCGGGTGGGTTTGTCCTTATTCTACATTACTTTAAACATGCTGCTCTTTGAAGTCTTGAAGGTTAAGGATTCAGTCTCTCTTCACCTTCTGTGTTTTTTTAAAATTGATGTTGGGCTGAGATCTGGTGTGCCAAGTTTCAGCCTGAAGCAAAATTTTACGCCTGAGTTAAAAATACAGAGATAAATCCAACTGGAATTGTCCCACATATTATAATATGCAAAAAAGGAACTTTCCCAGGGAGAGAGAGAGAGAGACAGAGAGACAGAGACAGAAACTCTTCTTAAGGAGAGCTCTAAAGTCAGCCAGCTTTTACTTTTTTGTTTTTGTGCTACTACCTACTCCCCCCTGAAGGAGCAGGAGTTATGCCTTAAGGTCAAACAGGTGCAGCACAGATCTATATTCTTTTATGTTTCCATTTATTTTTCTGCCTCTCTTCTGTGGAAAGTTTCAGCTCTATTGCTCAGATTTTTGGGGCTTATAACGGGAGTTGTTTGATATATTTTTAGTTTAGGGAAGGCCTTGTAGTAATTCAGATATTTATGAGGAATATTATAAGGAATATAAAAGATACCTGCTGATTGTGCATAAATACTTATAGTCTCAGGCTCATTCAGAAGGAACACTTCATTTTTCCAGTGTGTTATTATTACCCTCTGTTGTGGGTTGCAGGGTAAAATGTAACCATAAATATATATTCTATCACCATCTGATGAAACTGGGGCAAGGGGAAGGGGTTGGGGTGGGGTAACCCTCTGTTTATGAGGCAACTGTTGAAAAACCTGCTGGGGCAGTTTTCTTTCTTTCTCTTCCACAACCCAGCTTCCCTCCAGGGAATTATCTTCTGCTGATGGGCCATTGAGTCTCACTGATAAAATGACATCATCCCATTGGGAAATGCTCCAGCCAGGGGGAGGAGCCAAGTAGTCCTACCTGGATAAAAATCTGAGATTTGGGACAACAAGCAGCCTTTGCACTGGATTCTCAGAGGAAGACCAGGCCCATCTCTTACCACTGGACCTTCAGTGAAAGAACTCCTCTTTTTCTCCAGGAGCATCACTTCAGCAGAGCCACATCTGCCACTGGGACTGCAGCCACCATGGGATGGGACTGCCACCAACACCCTGACCCACAGTGTCAGGTTGTATTGCATCAGTTTGTTTGGTTTTTTCTCTCTTTTCTAATACTGCATGTGTTTTTGTTTTTGTTTTTATTTTGCCTAATAAAGAACTGTTATTTCTATTCCCATATCTTTGCCTGAGAGCCCCTTAATTTCAAAATTATAATAATTCAGAGGGAGAGGGTTTGCATTCTCCATTCCAAGGGAGGCTCCTGCCTTCCTTAGCAGACACCTGTCATTCAAACCACAACACCCTCAATTCATTGTGTAACTTTATGGATACATGGCACATGTCATGACACTGAATTATTTTGAAACATTATGTAGTGCTTTTTTTTCTCTCCTTATTTTTTGTTTCTTTTCCCTTTCCTCATTTAGAATTTGCAGACAGATGGTACCCCCATTGAAATCGTCATCAGAGATATTAATGTTCCAAGCATTGCAGCAATGAGTGTCCAGCCTTCTACCTTGTGCTTGACATATCCTGAAACAGGAATTGGACAATGTTAAAAGCATTAAAAGTCAGGATTATTTATATATAGAAATATAGGAAATATATAGAAAAAAAAAGAAATATAAGGTTTATATCAATAGCTATCAACAAAGCAGTGAGATTGTGGTAAATCAGGGCTCATAGAACTCTTCATTAATTATAGACAGAATTTCTGAGCTGATAATGCAAAGCTGTTTGTCAGCTGGAGACATTGGATGTGCTTCCCTCAAACCCAGCACTATTGCACACCTGATGGGGAGTTATGAACTAAAGTCCCCTTGTGCCCAGGCAACAGAGATATCCACTTAAAGACATTAAATTTGCCCCTAGTTTTAAGTACTGGATGAGGAGACTTTAGATATCTGACCAGCCTGTTCTGCCTTTCAGCAGAAGTTGTGCAGTCAGTCATGAAATGATCTCAGCTATGAAAATGAGTGCCTTGAAAATGTTTAGCCAGATATAAAATTGTTTTTCACTGTGTCAAAATGGGTTGGTCTATTCACAGCATAGTAGCAGGGTCTCTGAAAAATTCTGCTGCTCCTCTCATGAAGCAAAGAGGGTGAAACCCTTTTGGATGATAGTGGGAATAGGTGCAGTCCATGGTCTCTGCCTAAAATTAACTTTATAGAATCCCAGATGGTTTGGGTTGGAAGGGACCTTACCCATTCCACCTGGGCAGGGACACCTTCTACTGTCCCAGGCTGCTCCAAGCACCAATGTCCAACCTGGCCTGGGACACTGCCAGGGGTCCAGGGGCAGCCTCAGCTGCTCTGGACACCCTCCCAGGGAACAATTCCTTCCCAATATCCCATCTAAACACACTCCAGTTTGATACTGGCCTTGGAAAACCAGGAGTGAACTGGTTTCAAAATACCTACAGAACTGATGGCAGAAAATTATTTTGCTAATGAATTCACTTTTTGCAGTACTTCTAATAATTTCCTGTTAATAGAAGTCCATTATCTGATCAAAACCCATGTAGTTTTGGGGTCAAATAGTTCTAATTACCCCTGAGAAATGAGACTGGGGGAATAATTTGTTTTTATAATTCTGCACTGCACTTGCTAATTCTAAAATGCCGGAGGACTTGATGGTTCATGTGATTGGCAAGGGAGAGGGGGGGAAAAAAAAAGACCTTTTCTTTCTGACAGTGCTTGAGATGTGGCTCCAAATAACCTTACTGGTCCAAAGGCTCTTATTTGTCATCAGGCCCTGCTTGATGGATAATCAGCACAGAAAAGCAGAGGTTTCACTTCTCTTTCTCCTAAGTCAGCATTTGCGTTATAAAATGTGTGGCTGGAGGCAACTGGCACTGTTTCTGTTTGTCTATTTAGGGCTGTGGGGAGCACTCTGAGCTGGCTCCCTTCTCAACACAAGGGATTTGGGCACATCTGACCAGGCTGGCACGGCTCCCTCCCTCCTCAGGGCACTCTGGGCATTCAAATTGCACTTTTGTAGCTCTTCCTACCTAATGAATCCAATATGCATTGGAGATATGAAAAAACTGCCTTGCAGCCTGCCGCAGAGAAAGAATGGATGGTGTTTATCTTAAACTCAAAAGATAAGGGAGAAGCAGCAGAGTAGTTCAGATTCTCCAGACCGCTGAGAGCCTGAATTTCATTTAATTAATTAAAGTTCGGGAGTTGAATATCACTGGTTAGATCACTGTAAAAAACAAAAACCCAAAAATGTTCCTATATGTGCTTTATGAGGTTTTCTTGGGATTTCTTTAAACAAAACCCTCCCATATTTACACAAAACCAGTGAAGCTGGAACTGTTTGTAAAAATAGGAATAGTCTAAACTAGTTTTGTACACAGAGAAATATTTCAAGTATTTCAGTTCAGTATACTAGAAATGGAGAAAATCAGAAAAAAATATAATTCAGAGATAAGAATGCTGCATTCAAATCAATGCAATACTACAATTAATAAGCTAAGTAATTGGAGTATGTCCCATCTTTGTGAACAGGATCTGGCAGGTGGCATTGCAAAGAAATCCATGTGTAAAAATAAACAGGAAAATAGGAGAGTTTGTCCATTGCTGTCAAGTCATATTTTTATGTAAAATATATTTTGAATGCAAAAATTGTTGCTGCTCACACAAGCCATAAAGCCTATGCTTGCATTGAGACTTAATTACTCAGAGTATTATCTTCTGGTAATTAATTAAAAATCAAAATTCCACAGAATTTTGGCCACGTTGGTCAGTGTAATTTTTCTGAAGGTAAATTAACCCTATGAGTACTCAGGACACACCACACCTTGAGTATCTCAGATCTGAGGACACTCACCAAGAGTGAGTTCACCCTGAGCATTTTATCAGGTGTAAGAGCTACTTTTCTATGTTGCTCTGCTTCATCAGATTGATGTAAGTTCTACACACCATAAATAGCTCTGAAGGATGTAGATATTTTAAATCCAAAAAATGGGAGACAGACTAGAGGGAAAACAAGAATTTAAAAGAGTAAAAAGGTGAGTGATGATGCTGGTGTTCGGGCATTACATCTTCGAAATATTGGGGAAATATTTTATTCACCATCTCTTCTGCACCCTGGTGAAGTAAAGAGTGTCTTCTCTCCTTGAAGGTTTTCTGTGCTATTAGAAGGAATTTTAAGCTTATGGCTAGGACTTATTTAATTATTTTGCATCCTCTGCTCCTTAACATAAGCAGCTTCATTACGAAAAATCTTCGATTGTTTGCCAAACATTTTTATGAACTCTTGCCTTTTGCCAAATACGGTGATGTTGATTAATGGAGTGAACTTAATTCATTAAGTTCAAAATGTATTTGAAACAAAAGGTGAAAAGGGCAGTTTTACACAAATTAATCCCAGAATGATTATTGATTATAAATGTTCTTTACTATTTGCTTTATTATTTTGTATTCATAAGAAGTTGGTTATTTCCATTGTGAAAGAATAAATATTCATGTTCACAGTTTTGCTAAATGTAACATAGCTTTTAACTGCCCTAAGACAATGTTTTTATAGTCATTTCATTAGCTATGTAAATCTTCCATATTTAAAACTAATAATACTTATTTACATTACAAATGAGTCACTAATTTGATCAGGCTGGGTAACAAAAGTTACACTGTATGATAACCATGTTTATCTTATGTTAGCAAATACAGAACACCATTAGGAAAATCCAAGTGCCTATTAAAATTCTTCCTTGGATTTCCTGTACTGACTGGGAGTTCTCCCACTAAAAAGGATCTCTGTGTCATTATAAAGATGGGGTTTTCCTCTTGTTACCTTTAATTTCAGTTATTTACAGTAGTTTTCTGATGTCTTAAAGCTGGGATGTTCCTGCTTGGGATATATAAAGGAGCTCTCTCTCTGACTGCTTCATGAATTCTACTCCTTTTCTTGGAGTGAAAGGCAATAAAAAGTATTGTAGTCACTGAGGCATTTGGATTTGAGTTTGCACTCAGAGAATAGATTATTTAAAATAAATAAATATGACACTTATAAAATAGCCTCTGTTCAGAGGAGAATTGGTGTGTTATAGCCCCTACAATGGCTTCCATGAGGTGGTCTCAAAAACCAGACACCAACAAGTCCACTGAAAAAAATGAGTCTTACTGGGTTTAGGACATTTGAATCCAGAAACCACACTGGGTTATGAACTCTCCTCTTGGTATAAATGTGGGGTATCACAACATAAATAATGCTATTATATCCAGAATTTATACTTTATAATGATGAGTTGAAATGAGTTTAAAATAACAACCATGAAATGCCTCGGTGTATTATTCACAGATGCTGTGTTTTCCCAGGCATCTTCCTGTCTTCTTAGGTGAGGATCCAGTTGCTGAGCTGTGGCAAACTGGGCTTTTTCACCTCTTCTGATCTCAGTTGCTGCTTCCCCAGTCCTGTTTGTGCCTAACAGGCTTGCAGTGTGTCCCAGAGCACTTCTGAGCCCCAGGTAATTCTTTGTCTTCTGGTCCTTGAAATCTTGGTGATTTCCACTTCTTTTCACTTTTCATCAGGGTAAATTTCCTTTTCATTATTCTGTGTTTTCTAAGCGAGAGGAAGATTTTGGTTTGATTTGTTCCAGATTGAGCTCAGCATAATTAAGAAATGGGAGACCTCTCTTACCCTCCAGTACCATGGACCTTATTGGCTCTCGGCACAGCTCCTTTTGCTTCCCTTTCCTAGCCTTATTGCACAATTATCATTCAAATCTTTTTAAGCTTCTGAAGTCTTTTTTCTAAAATCAAGTTTTATTCTCCTCTTTTTTTTTTTTTTTTTTCCCAAAACAATAGGAAACTCTTTCAATTTGAATCAAAAGAAAGATAAAATGAACATTTGACAAGTGTTCTGGGACTTTTTATCTAATTTGCATGTATCAAACACATTCAGGTTTGACGTGTTCTCCTATTGTCCACATATATTTTTAATGACAAGTTGTGTCAAGATGCATCTGCTTTAATCTCATGCATTTTGGCAGTTCCTTAACTGGAAGACTCTTTACTACACCAGGTTGCCACAAAAGAATTTCCTTTCATTTTCTTCCTCAACTGACAAAACCAGAAGGGCCTTTACATTTTTAATCATAAAGAGGGTTTCTGTAGTCAGGGGAAAAAAAGGGGAAAACCATCTTTTTGAGAAATGAGGCTGCAGAACACATTTGTACACTCTTTCTGTCAGAACTCAAAAAATTTTACAGATAAGACATCACTGTAGCCTCTTAAAGCTTTGCTACCTATCACAGAGTTTTGAGAACCTTGTGACAATAAATCTGCATGCACTTGACATTAGTGGTTGATCTTCCATGAGAGAAATATTCTTTTACATGAAAGGGATTATTCCAAAAACAAATGAAAAATACATGTTCTGAGGAAGAGGTGAGGATCAGCTGCGAACCTGCTTTGCTTGTTGCGTCCTGCCAAGGGAGTGACTGGGCAACACTTTTGGATTATTAACAAAAAATTAACAAAGGAAGGCTGGAAAAGATCTTAAATTTAGAAAACTTTTTTTTTTTTTTCCCAATCATTCTAACTACTGCTCCTGTGCTCCCCTCTATTAATAAAGCAACACACAAATTTTAGTCTGTGGTTGTAAAAGATGTTTCAATTTTGCTTTCTTTTTGCACAGCAAATAATGCTTTCTTTTGCATGCAAAATAATTCAAAAATATAGCTATGAACACAAACTACTTATTTTTACTTAACATTTATTAAGTGAGAATGTGATATAAAATGTTTTGTGAATTAATAAAAACTAATTTATCTTCTGAAAAGGAACCCTATCACAGATCTTCTGCTTCAAAATGCATTAAAATGACAAGTTTTCTTTTCTTTTCCCTTGAAGAATTCTTTGCTATGTATTTATTTCATAGAAAATAAATAAGTTTGAATTTAGACTTGCAGAATGATTCAAGGAAATAGACCTCTGCATTTCTTTAACATATCTTAATAAAACCATGAGCAAACAAGCTAAATAATTTTATTTTTTCAACCCTGCCCTTTGTGTGTCTACTCTGCTGAAATATTTACTAGCATTTACAAGAGCTCTCACTCTCCCCTCCAAACCCTTTTTTGACATTTGAAAAAAAGCTTTCTAACCTGATACAGAATCTTATATGTGACAGTTATAATGTGTAGCCATGCAGATGAACATGCAGGTATGGCCTAAAATGCTTTCTGAGGATACACTGACAGTTATTTTCCTGCAACAAGTCCCTTTCCCTACTGCTCAGCCACACTTGACCTCAGACTCAGTCTAATTGAATCTAACTCCAAACTTAAATGATTTTGGAGCCTGCTCGAGTCTCTGCTACATTTGACAAGTCTCTCCCAGCTGTGCACCCAATAATGACTTTTTCTTTAATTAGTCCCCCATTGTAGGGGATACACCCTACCACATTCTACCTTTGCAGCTGCTACCCAGGTGTTTTCTGGCACCTTATAAATTTCTGGTTATCTCACTGGGAAAAAGTGCTGGAGCTGCTTCCACAAGTGTCTGATAAAACTAAAGTAGAATAAGGGGGGGGGGGGGGGATTCTGTCCCTCTGCCCCTCAGGTGAGACCCCACCTGCAGAGCTGCCCCAGCCCTGGAACAGCACAGGAGGGACCTGGAGCTGCTGGAGAGAGCACAGAGGAGGCACCAGCATGATCAGAGCAGCTCCGCTGGGAGGAAATGTTGGGAGAGCTGGGATTGCTCAGCCTGGAAAGGAGAAGCTCTGGGGTGACCTCACTGTGCCTTGCAGTGCCTGAAGGAGCTGCAGGAAAGATGGAGAGAGACAATTGGCAAGGGATTGAAGTTTTCCCCTTTTCCTCCACCCCCCCCACAAACTGCTAGCTCAGATTTTGGGGGATTTGGGAGAGGGGATCTTCAAGATAGGGAGAAGAGGTTCAAAAGAGGCCCCTTACCTCAGGATGTATTCCAAAGCTTTATTCTCAATGAAGAGATCCCAGGAGGCAAAAAGAGAGGAAGCATGGAGGGACAGGGGCTTTTATCCCTTTTGGGGTCGGGGTCAGATTACCTGGCTGAAAGCCATAGGTCAGAGTCAAGGGGCAGGTAAATCAGGCCAGGTTACAATTTCTGGGGGAGGGGTTTTTGAGGAGAGATCATTCCCTAAAAGGAATGCAACAAGGGATGGAGGGACAGGACACAGGGAATGGCTTCCCACGGCCAGAGGGCAGGATTAGATGGGATATTGGGAAGGAATTGTTCCCTGTGAGGGTGGGCAGGCCCTGGCACAGGGTGCCCAGAGCAGCTGTGGCTGCCCCTGGATCCCTGGCAGTGTCCAAGGCCAGGCTGGACATGGGGGCTTGGAGCAGATTGGGACAGTGGGAGGTATCCCTGCCCATGGCAGGGGGTGGAACTGGATGGGCCTTGAGATCCTTTCCAACCCATTCTGGGATTCTACAGATTGAGAATTTAGTCATTTGCTGTCTGGAACAGCAGAAATTAGACAGTATTTATGGCTATTGTCATAAGCATCAGATACATGCTGAAACAAGTAATTCACTATTAATATCCATGCTATTGTTCAGAGTGACTCCATTTCCACATGTAAAGGCATATTGTCCTCTCACCTAGTACATCCAGGAGCAGTCAAATCCAAAAATACTTTTTCCTTGGAATACAGATCCTGTTCAGACGCACATCTTGGATGTCAAAGAATACAATAAGGGTATTTACTGTACCTGACTCTCTCTGTTCCAGCTCAGAATTAATACAACCTCACCCATCTCAAGGGGAATTGTCTGCTTCCCCAGAGAAAAATACAAAATTGTATCCTTGCTTTCAAGCTCCAGTTTTTAAACTTGCCTTTTTGCCCCAGACACTGGATAAAAATCAAGATTAAAGATTTCATCTATGCTCAGTACAGGTCACTGTGTACCTGAATGCCAGTAGCTGATAGTCCTGTTTTGCTGGAGCTTTGTTCATTGTTATTATCCACTCTCCTACAGAGTACCACTGGTTTCATTCCTCTCCCTGCTGACTGATTTTCTGATCCTGTCATGTTGCGTCCTCTACCATTCAGTATCCAAAATTGGTGCAGACTGCACATTGATCCCAGAATGGGTCAGACTGGAAATGGCTCTGCTGGTGCCACCTCCCTGCTCCAGCAGGACCATCCCAGAGCACAGGGCACAGCAGTGTGTGGCAGAAGTTGTGCCTCCTGTGCCCGGGCAGTTCCTGGGCTCAGTCTCTGCTCGTGGCCTTTTTGTCCCATTTCTGGGGACCACAGAGAAGAGCCTGGGCCCTGTTCTGCCACTCTGTATTTATGTTTTAGAAAAATAGTGCTGAAGAGATCTAACCATATTTAAGCATGTCCTTTATAGTACCAAAGACTAAGATATAAAAGAAGAAACAGCATTTCTTTTCAATCCAAGCAAATATTTATTTGTGTTGCTGCAACTAAGAAGTCCAAACCCAAACAAGGCAGTCTGTGTCCTTCAGTTTTAGACAGAGCTTTCACATCCAGCAACTATTCTTATTCCCTTTTCCCTGGTATCCTTAGCTCCATATAATACCTGTGTATGTATTATAAATGTACTTTGTCTCAAATCTGCTGCTGCTGTTGGTGTTTCCTGTCAGTTCTGATCACCCACACCAGAGTGCCTTGGCATTTAACTCCAGCAGTCAATGCCATTAGCCAGCTATCCAGGTGGGAATGTCCCTGTCAACTCCCACCTCACCTTCAGCTGAGTGTGGTTCTTGTTATTATAAACCCTCTTTAAACATTTCATTGTTTCAGCTCATATCAATCTCAACCTCCCTTCTATATCATGTTTCTCTGCAGTCACAATATTCCTTGTCTCCACAAAATTAGTTTCTCCTCTGAATGCTGAATTCATTGTTTTGAAAATAACTGAAAATATACTCTTTTTTTTTTTTTTTAATCTTAGCAAAAGGATGAAATTGCTGTTTTTCAAACCAAAGAGATTGCAGGAAGGATTGCAGGAAGGAGAACTGTGGCTGAGCCATATTATTCCAAAATCTACCTTGTAGTTCTCAGCCTCTTTTTAGACAGGAAAATAAAGTGTATTACAATGTGGCATTTGTTACATCAGAATGCAATTACTAATTTTATTGATATAAAACTAAACATTTCTATGATAGAAGTAAATACTTCTATCATAGAAGTGAATGAAGCTACCAAATGTCTGTTTCTTTAGCACTGTAATCTATTTTAACTCATGTTCTAGGAAATTAATGGCACAGGGAATTGCACACGTATCAGAATGCCTTGTACATAGGTTAAGCAGTATATATACCGGTTTAATCTAATGTAGCAGTGCACATCTACTCTTAAAATGCAGCCCTGACAGTTTGCTGAGGTCTGGCTCTGATCATGACAACAGGCCATTTCCCAAGAAGCTTCTAGATTCAGGTTTTAGTGAAGATACTGTCAGTTCAGTGTTAGTTATATAAAAATCAATACTTTGGACAAGCTACACTTCTTTTTTTTTTTTTTTCCCCTTCAAGGGTTAGGGTTGAAAAAATAAATATTATGGGGTTTTTTGTATTGGGTTTTTTTCCTCCTATCCCTTTTGAAGAAAAAAAAAAAAAACAAACCCACCCAATGTTTAAATTTTCCAGCTGTTGCTTTATACTGTGATATTTTATGTTAGGTTGCCTCAGCCATGTCAAACGATATAAAGTTACATGATGTAATTATGTGACTTGCATTGAGTTATCTCAATATGACATAGCAGGCAGGCAACCTGCTGGGAAAGACACACTTTCCTGGAAACTGCAGATAAATTTTTCTGAGAGTGGAAAGCAGTTAGTAGTGGCTGCCCTGGGTAACAACATCAGGCCTGACATTCTGCAGTATATTTATTATTGATTCGGTGTATGGCTTGGTGAATGTTGCTGATAACAGGAAATTCCTTAGACTAAAGAAAACCTCACAGATTTGTAAGATTTCCCGAAGGATCAAGTCAAACTGGGTGACTAAATAACATGGTGATAACATGGTGCTGATAATATGTTGATAAAATGAAATGTATAACCTTAATACTTTAATGTAGAACGTAAATAATCTCTTTCAACATGGCTTAACATTTTAATACATCTGTGGGTTCAGAATTGAACAATACTCCTGAGATCTTACAGAAGGTGCATCTAAATTTCCCTATGGATCATGCTTCTGTTTCTACTGGCATTGATGGATCCCCAGTGATGGCTCACAATTAACAAAGGGAAATATTGTAAAGGAAAAGTCTTAAGGCATCCTCTAGGAAGCTTCTGGATTTTTTTTTCCCTAGCTCTGATTTTGCTGTGCTGTTCCATGTCACTTGCTCCCATGTCATCAGTATTATCACCAGAAAAGCTTTATACTCTGCTGTCACATCATCACAATTCCAGAAAACAAAAGGAATAGTCTCTGACAAGGGGAACATTAACCAAAATCAATCAAGATTTGCAACCTACAGTCTGTTAACATGTTGTCACCTTCAACATCTGTTGGAACACAAAATGATTTATTCTTTGATAAATGCTGTGCTCCAAATATATTCTTCTGTATTTTCTACATAATTCTGATGAAAAATGTGTTCTCCCTATTTCAGTTGTTTGGATAGGGGTGGACGGGTTGGTTTGTGTTGTTATCAAGTGCTGTCCACCACAGCAGTTTTCTATTTGCTCCCAAGAGAGCTGACAAACAAGTGATGGGTTGTAACAGGACTGCAGTGACCTCCTGAAAAACTCCTGAGCTCTGGAAAATTTTTGCACATTCTCTCGCATGTGTTGTTTTAATATTTCATGTTTAGTCTTCCTCCTGGCCTTAGTTTGCTGTCCAACACCTACTTCAGCTGACTGTTTCTTTTATTTAAGTCTTGTTCCAGTTACCTGCACTCACACAGCTTCAGTTGCTGCTGTTTCTCTCGGTTTTCAAGACTCACTGAAAAAAAACACTGCTGTCATTCCATTACATTGTCCCATTGTTCCCAGTCCATTTCAACACACAGAACTGGGAGTGACCAATTTCCCGGTCAGAGGGGCCTTAACAGCTGGGAGAGTTGGGCAGGGAAAAAATATCTGAAGATGAACCAAGGCAAATGCAGGTCCTGCTCTTTGGCAGGAACAAGCACAGCACCAGCAGAGACAGGGGGAGGGATCTGCTGGAGGAGCTCTGTGGGGAAGGATCTGGGGGTGCTGGGGGACACGGGGCTGTCCCTGAGCCAGCAGAGTGTCCTGGGAGGGCCAAGGAGGCCAAGGGTGCCCTGGGGGATGGGGAAGAGCCTTGGCAGAAGTCAGGGAGGGATCCTGCCCCTGTGCCCAGCCCTGGGGACATCTCTGGAGTGCTGTGCCCAGCTCTGGATCCTCAGCACAGCAGGGACAGGAGCTGCTGGAGCTGAGGCAGAGCCTGGAGCATCTTGGTGCCCAGG
>JAGMWU010001315.1:2219-14544 GCA_018697195.1 Certhia americana | reverse complement strand
GCCGATCCTGCCGAGCCTCCCCGGTCCTGTTCAGTTTTCCCCGGTCCCAATCCCACCTCCTGCCCTCCAGAACCGAGCCCTCATCCGCCGCTCCCACGCCGAGTCCCCCGATATTTCTCCTGCCCCCATCCGGTATTCCCACTCCGATCCTCGCTCCCCCCCCGCTCCCATCCGGTGTCACCCAGCCCCGTTCGTGTCACCCCTCGGTCCCGTCTCGTATTCCCCGGTACCGATCCAGGCCCGCCCCGCATGCCCTGGATCAATCCTGACCCCTCGGTATTCCCAGGACGCAAAAATCCACGTCTCCCAGCATCAATCTGCCCCCTTTGGTGTCATCCCGTGCCCCCCAGCACCAATCCCGCACCCCCAAATTACCCAGTCCCGCACCCCATGTCCTGGTCTGGTACCCCATATCCCAGCTCCTGCATTCTCCACATTTTCCAGCCCCGTATCTCCTGGTCCTGGACTCCCAATCCTGCATCCCTGGTTCTTTACCCCTTATCCTGCACCCCACAACCTGGTCACCACCCCAAGGACTGAATGAGTACCCCAAGAACTGGAAAAGCACCCTGGGAATGGTGGGTGAGGAGCCCAGGAACAGGATGAGCACTCCAGGAAGGTTGGGCAAGCACCCTGAAAGCTGGATGGGCACCCAAAAATTGGGCAAGCACTCCAGGAAGGATGGCGAAGCATCCCAAAAGTGGGATAACCTCCTCGGGGAAGGTGGGTGAGCACCCTGGAGGGGGTGTGAGAGCACTCTGGGATCAGGATGAACACCCCAGGATCAGCCCCCCAGTGAGTGTTTGGGGCCATCCAGGCCTCCCAGGGCAATCCGAGGGTGTCCAAGGCACAGAGACACACCCCTGTCCCCTCGCAGTGTCCCTGCCTGGGACATTCCAGCCTGGGAATGCTGCAGTAGGAATGGGGGCTCAGTGGATCTGGCTCACCCCATGCCACTCCTACAAACCCATCCCTATCCTCTCACAGTGCTCCCAGAATTTGCATTAACTTCATTTTTTAGGATTTTAAGTGTTCCCTGTGTCTGATGACCTCCACAGGGACACATGGGGTGACACAGGCTCTGCTCCCTCCCCTGCCCACCAAGCTCCCAAATCCTCTTTCTCTTCACTTTTGGGGATCCCCTGCATCCAGGGCCTGTCTGATTCCTGCCAGGAATGACAGAGTCTCCTTCACCCCTTATCTCTTCTGTTGTTTTCTTCCCCCATCAGGATCATCCCAGGATGTTTTCCTCATTCTCCCTTATTGCAAAACCCACGTCCAGCAAAACTTTCCTCCTTAAAGCAGATAAATAAACCCTGGAAAACCAGGCTGACTCCATGTCCCCACTCTGCCCCCAGCCTTCACAGTGCATCCCAGAGATGGGAATTTGGGGAGCAACTGCTGGCTGGATTCAACTTCAATCTCGAGCCGGTCCCCCAAGAAAACAAACAAGCCAGGCTTTGGAATAATTTTTGTTTTCATCCTGCGCTCGGGCTGGGGAGGATGTTTGCGGCCCGAGTCCCTGGATGATGTAAATCCATGATGTCAGGATCCAGCCGTTGGTTTCCACCCTGAGATCTCCCCTTTCTCACGGAGCGCTCCGGGGAGCTGAGGCTCTCCGAGAAGGATTTTCCCCGCCCGGCTTTCCCACGCCGGGCTCAGCTCCTGGGATCCGGCTCCCTTGCAGCCATGCCGGTGGCCCTGGAGGTCATTAGCCACCAACATTCCAGCCTGGAGTACTACCTGGAAGAGGAGCTGAGCATCCCAACCGACCTGAGCATCAGGATGGGAATGTCCTTATCCCAGGAGCCCTGGGTGGATGTCACCTGGCACGGGCACACGGATTCCAGCACTCCTACCTCAGCCTGCCCGCCCTGCAGGGCTTCCTTGGCACCCTGGAATGGCAGGTGGGCGATGCCAAGGCCTGGCACCGGCACAGCCGT
Organism: Certhia americana; assembly: GCA_018697195.1. NCBI lineage: Eukaryota > Metazoa > Chordata > Aves > Passeriformes > Certhiidae > Certhia > Certhia americana. Next base: position 12,601 of record JAGMWU010001315.1, on the reverse strand, counting down.
GAGGGTGGGGGACACCGGGAGCTGCCAGGAGCATTCCTGAATCCCATCCGTGGCTTCCATCCCTAAAACCTCCACAGCAAAGAGCAGCCCGGGGTGTTCCCAGGACCTCTTCTCCCATGGAACCAGGACCCCCTCGGAGACCCCTGTGCAGTGAGTGACCGGCACTGGATTGTCCCCTGTGGCCACAGTGACACAACCCAGCGGGGCTGGAGGGTGGCACCTCCTCTTCCCAGTGATGGGATCCCCCAGTCCCAGCACCTGCTGGGGGGTTTTACTCTGATTTCCCCTGCCAGGATCCCCACTGTGTCGCAAACCTCCGGAAATCAGGATACTGGAATTATTGCACAAGGACCTGGGGGCCCTGCCAACTTTCTGTCACCTCCTCCATCTGCTCTGGCCTTGGGGGGAGGTTGGGGGGGTCTGGGGGTCAGGGAGGGTTTGGGAGTGGACACCCCAGAGCTGCAGGAGGCCCTGGATTGATGCCCCACATCCCAGCCAGCTGCAGCTGTGCTTTCCCTGCAGGAGCAGCTTCCCTGGTGCCAGGAGTGGGAAAGGGGGCTGGATCCAGGTGTGGGGGCAGTGGGGGGCTGGTGAGCCCCACCTTGGGGCTGACACGAGGCAGCTGTGGGGCTGGTGGGCACCCATTCCCAGGGGGATTGGATGGGATGTTCCATGTTCCTCCTTTCAGCCCCAGGCCAGTGTCCTGGTCCCAATAACTTCTGGTCCTAATAATGTCAGAATCCCCTCCTAATAAAGCCTGATCCTAATAAAATCCTGGTCCTTATAACTCCTGATCCTTATAGTACCAGCATCTCAGTCCTAATAATGTCTAATCCCAATAACACCTGATCCAAATAACACCAGTATCCCAGTCCTAACAACTCCTGATCCTAATAACACCAGCATGCTGATCCTAATAATTCCTGAACCTAATAGTACCAGCATTCTGGTCCTAATAACACCTGACCTTAATAATGCCTGATCCCAACACCAGCTCCCTCATCCCAAAAATCCTAACAATTCCCAATTCCTGTAACACCTGATCCTGATAACTCCTGATCCCAACAGCACCAGCATCCCTGTCCTAAATCATCCCAGTGCTAATGATCCCTGTCCTCGGGCAGCGTCTGGTGGCCGCGGCTGCTTTCGGCACAGGCTGTCTCCAGGAATAGCTTCCAGACCTGATTCCTGCCCTTCTCCTTTATTCCGGCCTGGCAGAGGACAGACCCATTTTCAGGCCAGCCTGGCTCTGGCAGCAGGACAGGGCAGCTCAGGTCAGGCAGCCACGCTCAGGGCAGGCCCTCCCGTGAGCCCCCAGGCCGTGGCTGCGACAAAAATTCCCTCCAAATTCAAGCTCAGAACCCCTCAAAGCATTTTTAAGGCAGGGGGGAAGGCGGGAGCTGGCGGGAGCCGGGAGCGAAGAACTGGAACGGCGAATTGTGTTTTCTTTAAATGTCATGTTTTTTTAAGCTCATTTTTGCACTTGGGTTTGGCGAAGCTGAGAAGACTTAAGTGACAAACCAGCTGTCCCCCGGCGCAGCGCAGACACCCCCGCCCCCCCCCCGGCCCCGCGCTTGCAGCCCCCCCCCCCACCCCTCCAGCACCGACCCCCTGACCCCTCCTCACCCCCGAACCCCAAAATTGGGGTGGGCGGCGCGGGGGCGGCCGCGGAGGAGTCGCCGATGCTCCCAGCGGGATGTCGAGGATTCTGCAAGGCAAAGCTGGCACTGTCAGGGTGCTGCCGGGTGGGTGGGGGTCCCCCAGCACCACAGGGGTCCCGCAGCCCCCCCTGCCCACCCTGTGGACTCACCCCGCGGGGCTAAGCCCAGTAAACAGGGAGGAGGCTGCAGAGGATGCTCGCCGTGGTGCCCAGGAGGGAGTGGTCAGTCAGGGGCATGGAGATCTTATCCTCGGCCTGGACAAGGAGAGGGATAAGGGGCATTCTTCATCATCATCTTCATCATTCTTCACCGGGAGGGGCTGCACAAGGCACCGAGTCCCCCACGACCCCCCTGCCCCAGCCAGGTCCTCACCTGCCGGCGCTGGAAGGTCTCAACCACGGTGTCCAGCCCCGGGATGTTGTCCTTGTCCACACGGGTCACGTAGCAGGCGCGGTGCAGCTGGGGTCTGTAGCTCACCAGCAGCTGTTGGAAGCCAAACCCGCATCAGGTCCATCCCATCTCCCCCTCCCCGTGCCCCCCAGAGCCCCTCACTCACATTCCTGTAATCGTAGATGACCGTGGCCACGTTCCCGTCCCCACTGTCCAGGTAGAAAGTGGCCGCGTCCTCTTCCCAGGCTGGTCCAGTCCACAATCCACCCCGGAGAACCTGGAGAGGGGCGAGGGGGGATCTCAGAGACTGCAGCAGCCCCTTCCCCTGGGCACTGGGAGGTCCCTGCTGATGGCACCGGGGGGTCCCCACTCACAGAGTTGGCACGGTGCTGGTCAACACTCAGCCACATCAGCAGGGCTCCGGCGATGATGACCACCAGCAAGACCACCACGACCACCGTGATGAGCAGGCAGCGGAGGCGGCCGCAGCTCAGGAGCTTGCGAGGCAGGTAGCAGAGCAGCCGAGGGAGGAAGCACAGGGACTTCTTGAGGCAGCCGGAGCAGCTGGCACAGCCGGTGCAGCCAGGACACTTGGGACACTTGGGACACCCGCAGCACTTGGGCAGGCAGCAGCATTTGGCACAGCACCAGCTGCACTTGGTGCAACATTTGGCGCAGCACGTGGCACACGGCAAGCAGCAGCCTGGGCAGCAGCAGCCATTCTCCGAGTCCTGGGGGTGCAGGAAAATGGGAGTCAGGGGGGTGGAGGTGGGAGCTGGGGGATGCAGGAGGTTGAGGATGGGGTTGCAGCTGGGAGCAGCTCTCATCCTGCTGGCCCCCAGCATCCCGCTGCCCCTGGGCGCTGGGAACGCAGCATCCCATGGTCCATACCCCCATCCCAGGCACTGGTGCCTTGCTGGGATAAACTGGGCAAAGCCCTGTGCCGAGCTGGCTGCAGGGACACCCCAGTGTGGCAGTGCCACCCTGTAGGGACTCACCTCCTCTTCAAGCACCACCTGCTTCATGCTGCTCTCCATGGCTGCCTCCTCCTCCTCTTCCTCCTCCCATTCCCAACCCAGCCTGGCTGCCAGGACTGGGAACTTTATACTGGGGCACTGGGGTGGGGACCAGAGCGGCCCCTGTGAAGGGTTTGGTGGCCCTGAGGTGCAGTCAGGGCCTGGCATGTGACCCACTCCACTCGTGTTTGCTGAGCGCCCACTCCCAGCTGGATCCCTCTGGGAACCTGCTGCTCAAGAGGCTCTGAGGGCCCTGGGTCAAGGGCCCTTGTCCCCAGCACAGGGACTTCTCTGCTGCCTCAGAGTGAAGTGGCAGGGCCAAAGCAAACCCTCCAGGGTGGAGCATCCGGCCATGGCCACAGCTGAGGTGAGACCTGGCTCACGTCTCTTTGCCAGCTCGGGCACCTGGAGCTGCTTGATGTGGCAAGGAACAAACAGGACATTAAAGATTTCCTGTAATCCACAGGGATGGGGTGGGAACAGGGTCACCATGGCGTGGGGAAGCGTCCCTAGCCCTCATTCTTGGTCCTGAGGCCGCTCAGATGGTGGCTTTTGGGGCTGGCAGAGGTGCCCACAGTGTGGATTCTTTTGGGGTGAGCAGGTTCCAGCTCAGGTGAGAGTCCCCCTCAGGTGTCTGGGCCTTGGTTTTGCCCATCTACAAGCCCCTCCTGCAACTGGGACCCCTCCAGCCACCCCTGAGACCCCCAACACCCACAGACTGGTACTTGGGGGGTGAACTCTGCCTCTTTTCCCAGGGTGTCAAGGGCCACAAATGTCCCTTGAGTGGATCCTGGCTGTTTGCTCTCAGTCACCATGGCAGTCCTTATCATCTTTCCTGGCCTATGGCACCCTCTTGACCCAGCTCCTTATCGTGGTTAGGATTTCTTGTGAAGCAAAGCTGCTGGCTCCGAGTCAGAACACAGAAATGTGCAGTGTCCCTCCTGTTCCCATCAAAGTGTCACCGACCCACAGAGCTGTGACCCCACCCCCTCTGCCCAGGTGATTTTGGGGACAACACTGAGTCTGCAGCTCTGGAAAGATCAAATCAACTTCCAGGGGTCTCATTTTCCCTTCCTAGCTGCGCTGATTCCCTGTTTTTCAGTGCAGCACTTGGAAGTGGCCCCAAAGGTTGCTCCCAGCTGATGTGGGGCAAGAGGTGCTGGAATGGATGGGAAAGGGAGAGGATGAGGATGGGGATGAGGATGGGGCTGCAGCTGGGGCGGCGCTGGAGCAAGTGGATCGTGGTGTCTGTGGATAACCCAGGGCTTGGTTCCCCCGGGGACGTGGCACAGTCCCTCTGCCCCACCTGCACGAGGAGGGGACAGGGTTGGGAGCGTTCCCTGAAGGTCTGGAAGCGCAGGCATTGCTCCTTCCACCTCACCCTCCATCCTCCAGACTGGGGGGGCACAGGTGGGGGACACTGGGGGGACACAGATGGGGACAATAGGAGCATTGTGTGCAATGGTGCTGCTGCCCCCCGTGTTTGATCCCTCCTGAGCTCCTCTCATCCCAATAGGAGAGATTGTCCACCCTGCACCCCACAAGGAGACACTCCTGGGACACTGTGACCCTGTCCCCAGCACCCAGGAAGGACAAGAACACACTTGGAGGCGCGGACACAGGCTTTACTTTGTAGACAGAAGCAAATCCCGTTATTTTGCTGTGAGAGCAGTGGGAAAGCCGTGGTGCCAAGAGGCAGTGAATGGAGCACCCCCGTGATGGGGTGGCTGTCCCCGGGATGGGGGTGAGGAGGAGGAGGAGAGATTCATGGATATTTTGCCTGGAAGGCAACGTGGGGGACAGTGACATTCCCCACCTCACTGCCCCACCCCACTGGGAGCTGCTCCTACACCCAGAACACGGGGACGGTGCTGCAGAGGATGTTGATGGTGGTGCCCAGGATGGAGCGGTCAGCCAGGGGCACGGCCTTGTCCCCAGTGTCCTCATCCTGCAGGACAGATAACAGAGCGGGGCTGCCACCCTCGGCAGCCACAGTGTCCCCTCCAGAGAGGACAAACCCCCAGCCCCACATTTCCCAGGATGCAGGGGCTGTGCTGTGCTGAGCCCAGCGCGGCTCCACCCTTGTCCCAGCGGGGTGGTCACCACTCACCTGCCGGCGCTGGAAGGTCTCGGTGACAGCGTCCAGCCCCGGGAAGTTGTCCTTGTCCACGCGGGTGATGTAGCAGGCGCGGTGACGCCAGGACCTGTAGCCGACCAGCAGCTGTTTGCAGACAGAGCCGGCTCAGCTCAGCGCCGTCCCGCCGATGTCGCGCCCGTCCCCAGGTCCCCACACACCTTGCTGTAGTCGTACACCACCGTGGCCGAGGTGTTGAGCCCATCCCGCACCGCGAACGTCCCGGTCCTTTCCTTCTTGCTCATGGCGAGCTGTTGGGGGGTCCCCTCGCCATCCAGCCCGTGGATGGTCATTCGCAAAACCTGCCGGGGAGAGGGGTCAGGGGCTGCGGTGCCATCCCAACCCCTTCCCGGAGCCGGTGGCCCCGCGGTCCCTTGCTGCCCTCACCGTCTCGGCGTGTGACTCGCTGAGGTGCAGCCCCAGCAGGAGGAAGGTGACATTGACCACCACGAGGGCCACCACCACCAGCACCACCATCAGCAGGAGGCTCTTGAGCTCGTGGGGGATGCAGGGCAGGCGGGGGGACTCCGTGTACCTCTGTTGGGGACACAGGGGAGCACCTGGCTGAGCCGCCAGCGCGGGGGTGGCAGCGGGGGCTCAGCCCCACGCCCAGGGTGGGTGGTGGGTGCTCCTTACCGGAGGTGCCTCCTCCATCAGCGCCTCCTTGGAGCTTTCATCCATCTCTCCGTGTTCTCCTGTCCCTTTGCCAGTCCAGGCCCGGGGGCATTTATAGGATCCCGGGCAGCCGGGGAAGGCTGGGGCCCCTCCAGCTGCCGAGTGCCACTTGTGCTGTTTGCTGAGCGCGGAGAAGAGCCAGGGAGGGGACACAAAACCTCTGAGGGCCCTTCCCTGGCATTTGTCCGGCAGCATTGGGGGTGCCAAGGCAAACAGCGGGCAGTGCCCGCCCTCCGCACCCAGTCCTGGGCTGTGGCAGGAGGGCCCCCTCCAGTCCCAGCACGTACTCGGGGGGGCTGCACCCCTGGTTCTGCACGGGCAGCTGTGTGTGCCCCCCCCGGGGCGGGGAAGGAGCTGGCTGGACTCATTGTTCCCGCGGGCACCGTGCCAGGGACGGCGCAGATGGACGCCTGGCATGGGAGAGATGGGTGCCTGGGACGGACGGGTGCCCGGGGCGGTGTGGATGGGTGCCCAGTGTGCTGCGGCCACAGCGGGCAGGGAGCTGGCGCGGGCAGCGCTGCAGCGCCGAGGTGGGGGAGCCACCGCGGGGACGCCACCCCTGTCCTGTCCCCCAGTTCTGCGCACCCCATGGGGACCCGGTGGCCGCCGCTCCGGCGGGGAACCCCGAGTTTGCTCGCTGCCGGGGACACGCGCGCACGGACACGCGTGCACGGGGATGCTGGCGCTGTCACTCAGCCGCATCCCTCCCTCCCTCCCTCCTTCCTTCCCTCCTCTCCCTCCCTCCTCTCCCTCCCTCCCTCCCGCAGCACCGGGCATGGTGTGCTGCAGAGCCGCGGGTCAGGCGCCCGCAGCCGCCGCCGTTTCTCCTCCGCTCTGAGATCCCCGGGGAAAAAGAAAGAGAGGATAAAAGGCTTTTCCACAGCCCCCGGGCACAGCGGCGTTGGGAGCAGTCCGGGGATCAAACAGGGATAAGGCCAGGGCGTGATGGAGCTGCGGTGCGGGAGGAGGATGCTGAGGGACCAGCTCCCCGCTCGCCTCCTCCTCCTCCTCCTCGCCGTGGCCTGGCTGTGGCTGCCGGCCGAGGGGCGGCGGCCCCCTCGGCCTCCCCCTTGCCCCCCGACCTGTTCCTGCACCCGGGACACGGCTTTTTGCGTGGACTCCAAGGCTGTGCCCAAGAACCTGCCCCCCGAGGTCATCTCGCTGTGAGTACCCGGGGTGGGGACAGGGATGGGGACAGCGTCACATCCCAGGAATGCAGGGCTGGCAGGGGCTGCTGGCTGTCCTGGAGGGGCAGGGACATCCCTGCTGTGCTGCATCGGGGGGCAAACGCGTGGCAGGGCGAGGTACGGTCGGTGTGGGGGGCTGTGTGGGCAGGAGGAGGGTGGGGACAGCAGGGACCTGTCCCTGTGTCCTGCGGCGCTGGCACACGCAGCCATCCATCAGTGCCAGACAGAGCAGGGCTGCAGCCTGTCCCCGCCGTGACCTTGGGGATCAGAACCCCGAGGGGACACGGCTGTGACCTTGGGGACCGTAGCCCTAGGGGGACACGGCTTGGGGGGAGTCCTGATGGAGGATCTCTGAGGACACGGCTGTTCCCCGGAGCCTGGCACGGGGGTGTGTGGCAGATGTGGGTGTTTACACCTGTGTGTGTGTGTGTGTGTTTGCACATCCGTTTGTGTGTGTTTACACACGTGTGTGTGCACATGGCCCCGGGCCAGGGGCTGCCGCAGGGCGTGGGCGGCCTGGGGTGGGTGCCAGCCCCTTGCACCTTGTCCCCTCTGTGTCCCCACACCGGGCAGGGTGGCGGCTGAGGTCCCTTTGTCACATCCCAGCACCTTCATGGGCTGCACTGGCAGGCAGCAGGTGACACAGAGTTGGTGCCGGGGGGCACGGGAGTGGCAGTGCCACGCCGCTGCCATCCCCTCTCCTAAAGCTCCGTCTCTCCCACAGGACGATGGTGAACGCAGCCTTCACGGAGATCCGGGAGGCGGCATTCGCCCACATCCCCTCCCTGCAGTTCCTGTAGGTCTCCCGTATCCCGGTGCTCGCCTCGGTGCCCACCCTGCCCAGCCCGGAGCTGACGCCTCCCCCGTCTCTCTTTGCAGCCTCCTCAACTCCAACAAGTTCACGCTGATCGGGGACAACGCCTTCGCTGGGCTCTCGCACCTGCAGTACCTGTGTGTGACATGGGGACGGGGACACGGGGACAGGGGGACAGGGAGGGCACAGGGAGGGCAGGGGGATCCTCGGGATGGCCCCATCACTGTCTGCTCCTATTCCAGGTTCATTGAGAACAACGACATCCAGGCACTTTCCAAGGCCACTTTCCGTGGACTCAAGTCCCTGACACACCTGTGAGCACCTGGGGGACACTGCGGGGGTGGCTCTGTCCCTTCACCACTGTCAGGGATGTGTCACCTCCACAACCCTTCTTGTCCCCCAGGTCTTTGGCCAACAACAACCTGCAGACGCTGCCACGGGACCTCTTCAAGCCGTTGGACATCCTGAGTGACCTGTGAGGCTGCCACAGCACCGGGGACACCTGGGGACACTGGGCTGGGGAGAGGCTGACATCCCAAGGGCTGGGGCTTGGGCAGGGTGCTGTGTGCTGAGGGTGACTGGGTGCCATCCCTGGCAGGGGACTCTGAGCAGGGAGAGGGTGACATCCTGGTGGGTGCTGGGGGTGACTCAGTGCCATCCCTGGCAGGGACCTCCGTGGCAACACGCTGGCCTGTGACTGCAAGATCAAGTGGCTGGTGGAGTGGCTGGAGAACACCAACACCACGGTCCCCGCCGTCTTCTGCAGCAGCCCCGGGCAGTTCGAGGGACAGCGGATCCGGGACCTGGCGCTCGGTGACTTCCAGTGCATCACCACGGGTAAGTCACCACCATCACCTGTCACCTGTCACATGCCACCTCACTCCGGGGTGTTCAGACCCTCACTGCCACCTCTCCCTGCTCCAGATTTCGTGATGCACCAGGTCCTGCCCTTCCAGGCGGTGTCAGCTGAGCCCTTCACCTACGCCAGTGACCTGTACGTGGCCCTGGCGCAGCCGAGCGCCAGCAGCTGCTCCATCCTCAAGTGGGACTATGTGGAGCGCAAACTCCGCGACTTCGACCGCATCCCCGGTGAGGAGTTGGGCTGGGGGTCCCCTCCTGGGCTGGGACCCTATTTGGGGTGACCTGCGATGGGCACAGCCCCAGTGTGACGTTGTTTTGTTGTCAGCTCACTCGGCGGTGCACTGCAAGCCCATCGTGGCTCAGGACCAGCTCTACGTGGTGGTGGCACAGCTCTTTGGTGGCTCCTACATCTACCGCTGGGACACGGCCGTGGACAAGTTCATCAAGATCCAGGACATCGACAGCCAGAAGATCCGCAAGCCCAACGACATCGAGGCCTTCCAGATCGAGGGCGACTGGTACTTCGTCATCGCCGACAGCTCCAAGGCGGGCTCCACCAGCCTCTACCGCCTCAACCAGAACGGGTTTTACTCCCACCAAGCCCTCCACGCCTGGCACCGCGACACCGACGTGGAATATGTGGAGAACGACGGGAAACCCCGGCTGATCATCTCCAGCAGCTCCCAGGCCCCCGTCATCTACCAGTGGAGCCGGGCGCAGAAGCAATTTGTGCCTCAGGGCGAGGTGGGCGAGATGTTGGACGTGCAGATGGTCAAGCACTTCAGGGCCAAGCGGGACCAGTTCCTCTGCCTCAGCCGCTACATCGGCGACTCCAAGGTGGTGCGGTGGGAAGGGCAGCGCTTCGTGGAGGTGCAGACACTGCCATCCCGAGGCTCCATGGTGATGCAGCCCTTCGCCGTGGGGCAGCGGCAGTACCTGGCGCTGGGCAGCGACTTCTCCTTCACCCACGTGTACCTGTGGGAAGAGGAGAAGCAGAAGTTCACCAAGTTCCAGGAGCTGTCGGTGCAGGCGCCGCGGGCGTTCCGGGCCGTGCCGGCAGCCGACGTGCAGCTGCTGCTGGCACCCAGCTTCAAGGCCAACACTCTGGTGTACCGGCACGTGGTGGTGGACCTCAGCCTGTAGCTGGCACCTGGAGAGCCCCAGAGGGCCACCGGACATGCATGTGCCCACCACTCCTTGTCCCCCACCCCGGGCACCCCCTGTCCCAGCCCTCCACCTTCACCCAGTCCCACGGTGCCTCAGTTTCCACACAGTGCTCCTGGTTTCACCCTGTGGGATGCAGGGAGGGAGGGTGGGACACCCCTTGCCCGGCAGAGCTGCACCCCTGCAGGGTGGAGGGGTGGGGTCTTTGTCTGCTCGGGCCTGGGAGCTGGTGGCAGGAAAGGAGGGGGGACAGCGGGCATGGCTGTGGCAGGAGGTGTGGGGGGTTCCCAGGACACTGAGGGATTTTGGGATGCTCCAAAATGGATGGGATGGCTAAAGTGGGTGGGGTGGGATGCCCCGAGAACGATGGGATGCTCCAGGATGCTCCGAGGTGGATGCAGATGGGATCCTCTGAGGATGATGGGATGCTCCGGGATGCTCTGAGGTGGATGCAGATGGGATGTTCCGAAGATGATGGGA
>JAGMWU010001314.1:0-14567 GCA_018697195.1 Certhia americana | reverse complement strand
AAGACCCCCAAGGTCATCAAGTCCAACTTACGACCCAGCACCACCTTGTCACCGTGTCCAGTCATTCCTCAGACACCTCCACCACCACCCTGGGCATCTCCTTCCAAGGTCTGACCACCTTTCCACCAGGAAATTCCCCTCGATGTCCAACCTGAGCCTCCCCTGGCACAGATTCCTGTGTCCTCTCCTCCTTGGGGATGTGGTGAAGGGATGCCAGCCTGCACCATCATGCTGTGAGGGCCCCTCAGGGCTTCAGGGTCACCCACAAATCCAACCCCAGCTTGAAAACGAAAAAAAGGATTAAAAAAATAGCACCTGAAATATTTCCACTTAGCCCAAGTACGTTTTAAGCAAGCAAAATACAAAACCTTGTGTGTGCTCATAGAACTTCTAAAACCAAAGGGACAGCCCACTTCACCTGGTGATTCCCAGTTATCCTCACATAACCAGATGTTCTCCAGGAATTCCTGCCTTCTGCATGGACTTTGATAAACTGACTTTAATTAAACCATAAATAGATAACACTGACCAAACTATTCCATTAGGCATTTATCACAACTTACTTGAGGTCACTCTAGTTTCCAGCAGGAAGCACTTCCAAGTGGAGCTGAAGGAGCAGCATGAATTTTGGATGGAATTTTTGGGGGGGATTCACATGGGTTCTTGTCACTGTAACTGGGGTTATTTTAATTCCTAGTCAAAGTAAATTCACAAATTTTGCAGCTCTCTGGTGAGTTACACAGTGGCACTGTGAGGCCAGGCAGGAGCAAATGGAGATTTAGCAGAAAACAAAATCACAAGGAACCTACAGGATGCCTGAGGAATATCTTCTGTTCCCCTGAAGCGCCATCCTTTTCCTCAGGATTTCTTACAACGTTGCAATAAAACTTTCAGGACAAATTAAAGGCTATTAATGGATAATGTTAAGCAGGATTTGTTGGTTGTCAATAGTTTGGAAAAGAGCTACTGTTTTACACCTGGCTGCAATGGCTCTCAAATTCTTTTACGAATATTAGAGAGCTAAGAAAATGTGTGAAGAATGGGTTGGGCTGCCTGGATTTGGACTACAGGTTACACACTGTGTCTTGGACTCCTGCAAAGGATTCTCCTTCTCCATTGCTGGCAGAAGGAAAAGTTCTAAATCACACAGAAAAATAAAATAAAATCTGTGCCAGAAAAAATGGGTGTCACAAAACTAGTGTCCAGAAAAGTGAAAAAAAGGGGTAAAAAAAAAAAAAAAAATAGAGTGGGATTGGTATAAAAACACCAAAGTGTGCACTGGGGCATGATGGTCTGGGGGATGTGGATCCATGATGATATTAAAAGTTGATGCAGGATAATATTAAAATTGATCCAGGATAACATTAAAAGTTGACAAGTGTTTGCTAAAGCTGATTAGTACACCAACACATACACCTTGCTTCTAACAATTCTCACTTGTAATGATCCAAAACAATTGATAAAGCTCTATTATTAAATGTACATATTTCTATCTTATTTTCTAAACTCTGTCTTTATTCAGCACATAACTTTACTATTTCCTAACCTTACTTCTTTTAACTTTCTTACATTTCTCCATTCTAAAAGTTGCTTTCCCACAACTTTTTTAAAAAATTATCTAACCTTTCTCTTTTCCCACAGTCTGGGGGCCGTGGATCTCCACCAGGAGGATGCACCAGGCACAGACCAGCCCTTGTTGTGCTGGCAGCTCCCTGGCCTGGGGAAATCCACGTGAATTGCTCCCTGCCCTGCACAGGAGGAGCAGTGAGTGCTGCACGAAGGGAATAAAGCCCATTTCCATCCCTCCTCACGCTCACAGTGCTGGGGAAGGCTCTGCCTTCAGCTGCCACACTGAAATTAGAAATTCCCAGCACCAGAGAAGGCATTAGTGAGTGTGCTTTTCCACCCCAAAACACGGCTTTGCTTTGTAGCCATTAAGAAAAAAAAAGCCAACTAATATCCTCCTTCCAATTAAGCTGAGATATGAACTGCACTTTGAAAGTTCTTAATCCATTCTCTGGTTCATTAACTCAGAAAATTTCATCCCCATGGTTAGCCCTATCAGAGAGGACGGAATGCCTGGCACCAATTAGTTCTAATAACGAGCTAAGTTGTGCACGGATTTCGGAGCCTGTCATTAGCAGGAGAAAATAGGACAGCTCCTCTCAGAATAGAATATCTTACTGGACGTTCCTTTAATTTGTCTTTGGCTAACGACTCCTCCCGCAGACAAAGGAACTAATTGATTTGATGAGTTACAGACGCCTGCTGTGTGGCACCTCCCCTGCTGCCGAGCAAGAAGCCACAGCCAAAAAACAGGGACAATATTGCCCTGAGATTCTGCTCCCCTGCTTGTTCACAATCCCTGCTCCGAGGAGGCAGGCACACACTCCCCCTTAGTGCCCTCAGCTCGTTTGGATGCTGATTTTCTGCCAGGGATTCAGCTGGGTGTTGGTAAAATGTCTTAGAGACTGTGGGTGCCTCCCAGGTCAGCATCCTCCCTTGCCGAGGGAAGGAGAAGCTCTTGGATCTGGGGAATTTGAGGACTAGGAGGGCAAATGGGAGCCTCGGGGGCTCTTCCAGCTCTGCTGTTTCAAGGTTTGCTCAAATTAATACCAAAAGAAACAGAGGCAGATGATAGCAGATACGAGATATGTGTCTTCTTAAGTTACAGCCTCCTAAAGGAAAGGGTAGGATTAGTGGTCACCTCGAAAGAGATGGACATTAAATAACTGGTTCCTAAAGCCACCACAGCCTGTCACAGTCTTCCTGTCATTTTATACAGCATTTCTGCTGCTGTCACAGTACAAATAGTCATTAAATAACCCGAGGAGGCAAAGGAAGGATTTCTCTGTGTCTTCCTCATTTCTTCCCTGAAAAAAGAAACATGTCAGTTGTGCTGTTCCTGCTTGAGCTAAACCAGAAGTATTCCTTCGCCATGAAGAGGGACACACGCCGTGAAGATTAAACCGTAGCTTATTTCCTCATGGGAAATGCCATAAAATCCTGCCCCTTTCTGCAGCCCAGGAAAGCAGCGAGTCTTCTCCACAGCCGGGAGGAGAGATGGGGAAGGGGAGGGAGGTGGCAGTGAGGGCAGCAGGGACCAGGGCAGGCAGCAGCATGACTCCTGCGTGAGACCTGACGTGAGCAGCAGGATCTCGTTTCTCAGAGTCACGGGATCACAGGGTGACAGAAAGGTTTGGGCTAAATCAGAGAGGTGCATGTCTGGATGCTGAGGTTTCTCTAAGAGGATTGCCCGCAGGTGAGCCCAGGTGAGAGCCCTCATCTCAAGGTGACCTGGTATCGGGTTCCTTTGGAGGCATCACTTTTCACACACCTCCTTCACCTTGGAGTAGTCTCCAAGCCTGGAAACGTGGCAGCTTGGTGGCTGGCAAGCTGTGCAAGTGTCTGTCACTGCCAGAGAAAATATAAATGATGGCAGTCGCTTTAGCATTTCGTAGGTGCTGGCAAACACTCCCCAGCATGAGCTGCTGCATGCAAGTGATGACCTTTAGGAATGCTGGCATCTCCCAGTGCCGAAGAAGCAGGAGCATGAATCAGCAGAAGGGAGCAGGGGGGGAAGAAAAAGATAGTTAAAAAGGAGCCTGCTGTTAGCAGTAAGTTCAATAAAATTCTCCTGGTCCTTCAGTCAGATTTATTAGCAGTGACCTTGGCACTTGCAGAACCCCCTGCACAAAGCCAGGCCCACGCTTGCAGATTTAGTGCACAGTCAGGACCTTGGCCAGCCCAGTCACCACATTTCACCCTTTCTGTAATTTAGATTTTAAATCTTCAAGGAGACAAACCCATCCTTCCAGTGTAAGCACAAGCAGCCTCCAAGTGAGGCTCTGAAAGGCAGGCACAGAGCCCCGGGCTCCAGCTCTGCACACACACCTGCATGACCAGATTCAAAGGGAGCAGCACCTTGGGAAGGCCACAGCAGGGACTCCTTGGGGGTCCTTGGTTAGACTGAGCCGTGGGCTGCCCACCCAGGGACCACGAGCACGGCTCCAGACCAGGGCAGGCATTTTCTCCAGCCTCTGCTTTGAAGCAGAGCTCCCTCCCAGCTGCCAGGAAACATCCCCACAGTGCTGCAGCCCCTTTCCCGACAGACCCCAGTGCCCACAGTCCAGGCTGCCCCGTGTATCTCAGTCCCACCAAAATTTTTGCAGCTCCTGCCCATCAGCCGTGACTCCTGGGCACCACCAGGGCTATGAAGCATCTCTGAACCCAGCACCACAGCACTGAGCCTGTCTGTTTAATTCTGTTTAGCTCCAGCCACGATTCTCTGTCCGCTGTGAGACCCTGCCCCATCACCAGGAGCAGTCTGAGCACAGCACCGAGGGCTGCCCCTGCCTCACCCATTCCCTCACTGGAAAAGGGGATTGTGCCCGGCACAGATGTGATGGATGCCAATTTCTGCAGAGGGTCTGGTTGTCCCCAGCAGGATCTCTCTCACTGTGAGGGGCATGGGATGAATCCCAGCAGTGCCCAGACTGCGATGTCCCAGCGAGCCCCAGGGAACCCGAGCCTCACTTGTGTTCTTGGCACATTAATTTCCCCTTTTCCTCTCAAGTTTTCTCCTCGGCCAGCGGCTCTGCTGCCTTTGCTCGGATTTTCCAGCAGAGGGGGGTGCAGCCTCACCAAACCTCCTTCCCCAAAGCTGTGAGCCGTGTCCTCACCATCACCCTCCCCTGGGCTGGGCTCCCTGCCCGGCACAGCTCCCTGGCCTGGCAGTGCCAGCACCCACACCCAGCCCTCCCCTGGCACATGGGCACCACAGAGTCCAGCAAATCCTCCTCCCTGTTTTTCGGAATAAATCCAAAGCAGGGGATGTTATCAGCACTGAGCCGTTCCCAAGGGACAGACAGCAGGAACAGAAAGCAAAGTCCGGTGTGAGCCCCAGGAGGGAACATCCCCGGAAGGAACATCTCTGGGGACTCGTCCCCGTGTTGTCACAGGTATCACTGCTGCTGCCCACGCTCTCACCTCCTGCTGAAGGAGTATCCCACTCGCTCCAGCCGTGAGGGGCAAATCCCAGGTGATGTCTTTTGTGGGGGAAGAAGCAACACATCTACAAAGATGTACAAAGAGGTACAAAGAGCCTCCCATGAACTCAGTCAGCTGAGCTGCACTGACTTACACCAGCCAAACACACGATCTGTTCCCTCAGCACCTGGTGAGAGTCCTGAACTGAGCAGAGGGAGCTTCAGGTATGTCAGTGCTGAAATCAGGAGCAGAAGGGAGCACACAGCCCACTCTGCAGTCTCTCTTCTGGGTGCTCATGTCCTTTGTCATCTCCTCTGGAAGTCACATTCCCTGTGGGCATTTCATGGACCAGGGCCATCTCAGGGAGCTCACACCATCGTGTCAGAGCTGTGCTTCAAGGTTATTTCCTATCAAATGCTCCTTCTTCCAGCCATCCCGTTATTTTCTCCTTGGCTAAATCATCTGAAAATAATCTGCAGCCATCCTAGTTCTTCCTGCTTTGTATGCATGAGCAGGAAGGGGAATTTAGGATTTTGCTGTAATGCCATACACAAAAGCCTGCTGGAGAGCATCACTTTGATTAGCTCTTATTGTACACCCAAGAAAACAGAAAAGAATAAGAATAAGGGAGAGCCCAGCATGTGGCTGCTGTGCCTTGCTGCTTCAAGGCTGCTCAGAAACTCTGCCTGGTTGCTCAGGGCCCTCATCAGGAGCATATTTGTGCATATCCCAAAAATGGCTTGGGCTTTATCCTTTTAATAATAATGGAAAGAAGGACAAGAGCACTTAAATTATTTGCTCCCTAGCACATCCCAAAACTTGGGCTCTGGCAATAAAGCAGCCTGACCCTGAGGCATCACCTTCACCTGCAGGCTGGTGAACTTTTCCAACCCCTACCACACCACCCAGGGCACAGCAAAGCTTCCCAACTGCAAACAAGGCATCCCAGCTCCTGGAAATCCGAGATGGAAAACTTGATTTAGGTCTGGGAATTCAATTAGCAAAAAGGGATGAAAAAGAAGAAAAATATCTCACATCCAAGCACGCATCTTTGGCAGAATTTACGACTGGAAGAAAATACTGGGATGAGAATTTTGCAGACAGCTCTGATGAGTGATGGAATGGACCAAACTCCTCGCTCTAAACTCCCTGAACTTTGAGGATTTGATGCAGATCCAGATTTTAAATTTCCATTGGGGCCTTTCTCATTAAAAGCAGAAGGATCTCGCTGGCCTACAGAGGCTGTACCAGATATAAACTTGCCCCTTCTCCCTCTGAGTCCTGGCCACTCCCCCCTTTATCCTTTCCCTGTTTATGTGAGCCTTTGTCACAAGGCACTGACAAACCGAGCAGTCCTGGTTCTCCCAAGACACAGGGCACTGCAGTTCTGGAAAACAGAATTTAATGCAAGTATCTGCATAGGGATTTTTAAAATAAACTACTCCCAAATAAAGCTCATCCGAAGCTGTGGGCACTCCAATCGTGTTTAAAAACACGAGAACACAGGAGAGACAGAATGCAATCGTTGCTTCCCTGCTTCCCACCCAGCCAGGCGAGCACCAGTCATGAGACTCACACAGCTTAAATCCCACTGTTACACTTTCCCACCAGACAAATCCTACTTTATTAAACCAAAGTGCAAGGGAATTAGCAAAACCGCCCGTTTCCTTCACACTATAGTATGTATAAGCAACCTAATCCATACGCCGAGGCTCCCACCGCTCTGAAAACCTCTCAGCTGGGAATTCCCGTCAGCAGTTCGCAGTCTCCCTCCTGTCAGCTCGGGATTACCTTTCCCTAACAGGGCACGGGAAGGAGAAAAACACGTCCAAACTCATCCCTGCGGCTCCCCTTGCACGGCGACCCCGCCCGAAGGAGAGCCGCAGGGATGGGGATGAGGGCAAGGGGCTGCGCACCAGACTAATTAATGCTCGGCTTTGCTCATTAAAGAGGCTCCTTTGGCTGACCTGACCAAATACTTCCCATTGTTTCCTTCAATCCCATGGCTGCTGGGTCTGCTCAGCGGCGCGGGGAGGAGAGGGATTGATGAGCCAGGGAGGGATGCCCATGCCCTGCCCATCACCCCGCCTGGCAGGGGCGGCCCAAAACTCTGCTGAGAGGAAAAGGAGGTGCGAGTCAGCCAGGCTGGCGTTTCATTTCCATGAGATAAGCGCCTCCGTGCAGCAACAGAAATCGGGGGGAATTGGCAGGGCTGGGAGGACGGAACCTTTTGTTACACAAGGCTTGATGGGTCTCTTCGGAGGGAGCAGGAACCTGCGAGCCTTGCAGCCTGGAATAGCGATGTGCTACATCCCATTTCGCAGGAGGGAGGAAGGAAGGAAGGACACGTGAAAAGAAAATAGCAGTAAATGATCCCACTTCATAATTTTTCTTCCTGTAACCCTTCTGGCCTTACAAACAGGAACTTGGTTTTAAACTAAAAATAAAGCCTGATGCCTGTGTCGCAGTTGGGTGTTTCCAAGTGCACCGCTGGGGCTCAGCCCTGTGCTATAAGCAGCCTGGGCCGGGCACCCTAGGAAAGTGCCTGGCTTTGCATTTGCTATATTTACATGTCATCAGTTATCAGGAGAACAGGATGTCCCAGGGGATCTGAAATAGGATATAGCACACTCCAGCTCCTGGTCAGTTCAGGCACGGGCCAGGCCCGTCTGACTGATCCTGTTTGCCTGTCTGCCCACAGCCCCGGGACTGCCGGCGGTGCCCGAGGGGTGTCACCCACCCCAACCCAGCTGGCACACGGGCCAGGCTGCTCTGGCATCCCCAGCCTTCCTCCAGACACGTGTGGCTGCAGCAGAGAAGAGCTAGGGGGGGTGGAAGGCTCCTATTTCTCTCTCTGCCACACTATTTTTTATTGTGAAGGCAGAGGAGATTTAGTCTGCCCTCTGAAAAAAATCAGGTCTGTATTCTCCTCCACACATTGTTTTAACACTAAAGCCCTGGCAGCCACCAGGAGCCCTTCAGTACAGAGTGATGGAGCACCAACAAGGCTCTTCCCTGGCAGAGCAGTGCCAGGGCAGGAGCAGAACCCTTGGCACAGCCTCCTGCAGGCCCACGGAGGGCTCAGAGCACCGAGGGCAGATGGAGGGGTGGGTAGCAGCCCCCTGGCACTGCACTCCCTGCAGGGTACGGGCTGTGTGGGATGCCCTGCCTCCCTCACCACCTGGGATTTAAATGCCTTTCTCACACGCTGGGCGTAGCTGCCAAGTATTGTGCCTTCAGTACACCACTCCACCTTGATTTCAAACCACTTCAGCTTGTGTTTGGGAGTGGTTTCCAAGCATTCAGCTCGCCCATATCTTATCCACACTGGTTTCCTTTATGAGCTGCACCCACTACAGGTCCAGAGCTTTAAATGCAAACCCAAACAAATATGTGGTAGCGCTTCCCATTCCCACTGGACTGGCCTGGAGTGGGAGTGGAATGAGTCAGGAGTACCATAAAGGAAAGTGAAATAGATCCACCCTGAGCAGATGATAGGATCAGGGCAGATTAGTAGCCTTGGATCAGATTCAAGGGTCAGCATAAATCTTTAATCTTTGCAAAGTCCTCGAGCCTCCCTCCCCTCACTGCCTCACATGCACACACACCAGGCATGACTAAACAGCTCTCTGCAGGGATGGCAGACGCTTCAGAAACTCCCGGCTGGTTTTGGTTTGCAAAATACAACAATAAAGCTGCTCTCTGTTCTGTGAACGTGAG
Organism: Certhia americana; assembly: GCA_018697195.1. Taxonomy (NCBI): domain Eukaryota; kingdom Metazoa; phylum Chordata; class Aves; order Passeriformes; family Certhiidae; genus Certhia; species Certhia americana. The sequence continues at coordinate 5,858 of JAGMWU010001314.1, read as the reverse complement.
AACTTCCCTACGCAGGCACCTCGCCCCTGGATGCTGTGGGACGCTGCCAGGGACGGTGTCACAGCACAGCCACTGCTCCCACCAGCACCAGGGGCCCCTCTGCTTCCCTCTGACCCCACAGTCAGGCTGCACCACCCAAGCACAGGGGGAGAGCCAAGGCCAGTCCCCACCTTGTGCCTTATTAGGTCCCGACGTGGTCTGCCAGCACACCATTACTCATTATTCCTCTGTATTTGCTTCCCACTGTGCTCAGCGCACATAATCTGGAGAGTTCCCAGGTTTCACGTGGAGCTGCAAGTGTCTGGCTCAGGGCTGGTGGAAATGCCAGGCTGCCCTGGGAAGGGGCTGTGTGGGAGCAGAGGTGTGTGCCAGCTTTGCACCCAACTGATGCGCTAAGGGGAAAAATAAAAAAGAAACAAAACAAAACAAAAAAACAACATAGCAAAAAGCCCTGGCCTAGTTTTTGTTTCACTGTGCTGGGCTCAGGCTCGAAGGATGTGGTTTGGTGGTCAGCACATAAGACAGCAAATGAAAAAAAAAAAATAAAAAAAAAATTCCTTTGATTAAATCCAGATCGGGTCTGTGCAAGCTCTTCCTGCGGCCATGGGGAAATCACACGAAGGAAAACCCTGCCCACACTGCCTGTGGCTGGGCACCGAGGGATGTGACGCAGCCCCGTGGTGGCCCCGTCCTGCTCACTGGGGCATTCTGTCCCACAGAGCGAGGTGTCCCATCCAGGAGCACTCAGGCCTCAGGAGGGCTCTGAGGCATCTATCTCACCGTGCTGAAGGCTCCATCTCAATAGATTTATAACAATTCAAGTCACTCCCGCCACCGCTCTGCACACAGAGGGCCAGGCAAGTTCCGTATAAGCGAATATTTATATATTCCCATAAACATTTTTAAATGGGAAATTGCCTAATATGCCTTATTAAAGGGAAAGCACGAACAGCTGGCCGAGGGCGCCTGGCAGAGCTGCTGACGGTGGATGTGCTGTTGCTGCTGCACCTCACAGCTCTAATTGTTTCAGGAATCCTTTGACTCATCTTCCGAGCGGCTCCAGGATCTGAACAGAGATCTCCTTCAAAACACCTTTGCCTCGCTGCTGGGTTCAAAAAAAGCTCGTGCTGCAGATGCCTCCTGACCTCAAGTGCCCAGGTGCTCGCTGGAGCCCGGAAAACCCCTCGGTGGTTCCTGCTCAGCCACACACCGCAGCCGGGCCCGTGCTTCTCACACGTGCCGCACATCCCTGCAGCTGCTGGGGACAAGGATCTGCCTTCTACCAGCCAGCCCTCACCCCGGCGAGGTCCTGGCACAGCCCCACACCTGCCCCTTCCACCCTTTCAGCCAACAACCCTTCGCTTTCCGGGCTGCAGGGAGAGCCTGACACGCTCCGGAGCACAGGGGAGCTGTCCCCCCCCTCCCAGGAGCTGGGGACACGGACCTCGCAGGGCTGCTCCTTGGGGACCACGGATGTCACTGAGCGCTGCAGTGCCAGCCTGCTCTGTTACTATGGGGACAAGCACCACGGGGCTGACAGGAATCAATGTATAAAAATCCCCGGCAGCTTCGCTCCGAGGGCGGCGATGGCATCACCAGGGTGCCCTCACCCAACCCTTACCTGGCTCGCCGGTCTCCCACCCCTGGAGACACACAGCCCACTGCTCTCTGCCCAATCTGCCAGCTCAGGGCTCACACACAGCTGTGGTCACGCTGTCCCTGCCACCCGGAGCATCCCAGGGCTCTGTGCTGAGGGCACAGCTGGCTGGGCACCACACGGGCTCCGTGTCCCCACCACCACCAGGGGTGTGAGGGGGGCTCGGGAGCGGAGCGAGTCAGGCATCACCCCCTCCTTATTCACCCTGAGCTCCACGGGGCAGAGCCTGCGTGCCCCGTGACCTTCGGCCACTCATTTCAGCCGATGAGCAGCCAGAGGGAAGGGAAAACAGGCGAGTGACCTGGCGAGATGGCAGCGGGTGCTGGGAGGTGCCGGCACCGCGGAGCCGCCCAGGCTGAGCAGAGGCTCCGGGACACCTGAGTGCTGCTGGTGCCGTACCTGCCCCACCTGGGGAAAGGCACTGCTGCCGTGGGAACGGGCCCCAGGAGGCAGCGAGGGCGGCTGTGCTGCCGGGAGGGAGCTCCACGCACGACAGGGTCGGTGACAAGCTCTCCCGAGGGCATCGTCTTAGAAAGCGGCTCTTGGGAGGCCCGGTGATTCAAGGGGAAAGCTCTGCAACACTCATTCTGGGAAGTTTCCATTTGAATTGCTGCAAAGAGCAGTTTTTCCATGATAAACAGATTGCTTCAGTTCCCCAGCAGCGCTTTGGGGGGGGGGTCACCGCCACCCCCTCCCTCCACGGGGCCCTGAGTCATCCTCCACCCAAAGGCTCAGCCGGGGCTGGGGTGGCAGGGGACATGCGACATGGGCCATGAGAGGTGCTCCCAGCAGCCTGCCATGCCACAGGGGAATTCAGCCCCGGAGCGACTGGCACCTCTTTGAGGTCAAACGCTTGTCAGAAATCAAGTACCTGAGAAAAGCCCTCCCCAGTCACATCCTGAGCAGCCTGTGCAGAGCCAGGGCCCCTCTGGTGTTCCCTGGGCTGGGCTTTTCATTCCTGAGCCAGGAATGGGTGGGTCAAGCACCTGGTCCAGGCACTGCTGATGAGAACCCTGCCTCCTGTGTCCCCAGGAGCTGTGGATCACAGGGGGCTGCCCAGCCCCTCACATTTCCCTGCACCCCAGAGCAGCCCCCCAGCCCTGGCTGAGCTTCAGGAGCAAACCCCACTCATCTGCTCCTTGGGCTGACACCAAAACCGGGCTGGGTGCTTCATGTCCCAGCCAGCTCCGAGGCAAATGTCTAGGCAGCAGAGATCAGTGGGAGAGAGGAATCCTGCTCCCTGTGCCTCTCTAATCCTGTGGAATAATGCATCCCATGAAGTGCAGGCTGGATCCAGTCCAGCACTCACGGAAGGCAATGACAGACCTCCCACTGATTTCAATGGGAGCAGAGCGAGCTGGGGTTTAATCAGTGCGGCACCAGCAGCAATAGCTCGTCAGCCCCGGCATTTCTGAATACATTAGAGCACGTTGCCTGTGCCCATAGGTCACATTTCAACTCAAATCACACCAATTTCACAATACGTGCACTAAAACCATGACATAATCATCATTTGGGCTGGAGCTGAACCCCGATCAATAGCTGCAGTCAAACCCCACCAGCAGGGCCCCAGGCCCTGCCACAGCAGGACGAGGGTGCTGGGAAAGGCCCCCAACATGGCCATAACCTTATTAATGATTCGGTGTCAAGAATAGAAATAGGAGTTAAATCTTCCCTAAGCTGCTCAGCTGCACACTGGTGGTGTACACATCCTCAGGCAGCAGCACAAACACGAGCTCTGTGCACACCCCGTGACGAGGATAAGCAATATTTCAGCCCTAATAGTTTGCATATTCATCAGTCCTTTCAAAGCAGAGCAGATCTCGGCCCCCTCTCTCACTGCCACGGCACAGAGGGGACCGGCGAGCCGCACGGAGGAGGGAATGCTGCTGTGCTTCCAGCAGCACCAGGGCTGAAGGAAGGATAAAGCTCTGTTGCAGAGAGAAACTAATTATTCCTCTTGTGTGACAGCTCTGGCAGCCACAGACCGTGGCCATCGCTCCTTGGGCTGAGCTGGTGCTCAGAAAACAGCAACGTGGGAGCCTGGCCTGGGTTCTGGAGCGAAGAGAAGAGGTTGGGGAGGAGGTAAAACAAAGCACTGGGGGCACAGCCAAGGCTGTGATGCCAACCCAGCCCCTTCCATCAGCATTGTCACCCCGTAGAGGGGCATTCGGGGACACGGGCAGGGCTGAGATGACCGAGGGTCCATCCCACAGCAAACACCCACCTGCTTCAGCCAGGCCTGCCTCTGTGGAGGTGCAAGGAGTTGGATGGCAGGAGCAGCCAGCCCAGGACAGAGCCCAGCCAGCTCCCACCATCCCAAGGACAGCAACAAGCACAAGAGGAGCTGGAGGATCTGCCTTTTATTCCCAGGCAGTCCTGTTTCCATCAGCTGTGTGGTATTACCCAGCCTGCTCCGTTTGCAGTTTTAACAAGGCACATGTGAAAATCCTGAAACACATGAAAACCCTTCCCGTGCAGAGCTTTCCTGTCTGGCCATTTCCAAAGGCACTGGATGGCAGTAACTGCCTCCATGGGGTGATGTGCCTGGGGCAGACACACACCTGGGAGAAAGACACATATCTAAGAAATATTCGATATTATTCCAAAACAGGGAGAAGTATTATCCTCCATTTCTTACAGCCCAGCACGGTGGTGCCCCAGGAGTGAGGGCACGGGGGCACAGGCAGCCTTGCCCAGGGCCAGTAATGGTCACTGCAATTAGCAGCTCTCACTGGCTCGGAGAAGCATCGGGAGAGTTCTCAAGTGCCTGAACCGCCCGCAGAAGGGCAGTGGGAAAGGTCTGGAACACGAGGGAGCAGCGAGAGCCTCATCTCCTGGCTGTGGCAGCGCGCCAGGGTTACAAAACACGGACACCCCGTGTCACATAGCGAGGGTCAGTGTCACCAGCCCTGCAGGCTATGGTTACACGGGCTGAGCCCAGCAGAGTCACTCTGCCTGCACATCATCCCGCCTCTGCCCCCGCTGCCCGGGCATTCCCAACCCTCTCCTTCCATCCCGAGCATCACACGGAATGTCTAAGGAAAAAAAAAAAAAAAAAAAAAAAAAAAAAAGACTTGCTCAAGACCTGCTGCTTTTTCCACGCTGAAGCAGAAACAGCAATTATCTGGTTCAGTCTGGTGCTGCTGGCCTGGAACATGCCATGACAACGTGTTTCTCGTTTCAAAGCCTCTTTTGTACTAGGACACAGTTCAAGGGATCTTGCAATGCCTGCATTTGTAAACACGCCGCACTTGCAGCTACACGCTCTGCAGATGAAAGCCGAGGTGGAGCACAGGGGCACTTCTCCCTCTGTGTGTCACAGCCGGGGCACGGGGCAGCTCCCCCCCCCCGGCTCACCTGCTGAATCAGGGCCCCGACAGCCCCGGGGCTGGGTAACCATGCGTGGTCCTCAAAAAGTCACGGCACGTTCAGAGAAATGGAGTCCTGGAAAAGGGGGGGGGGAAAGGGGAGGGGGGGAGAAAAATATCACAGCAAAAAAATGTGCGTCACTGCAGATTATTTTAGGCCCTGGTCCATGCATAATGCAAATAAGCAGCTCCCGGGGTACATGCCTGTAAAAACCATCCAGTCCCACAGCGCTGGGCTACGGGAGCTTTCCAAACAGGTGGTGAAAAGCTAAAATTATGTGTCTGTGTGTCCTCACCGGGGTTAGGAAAGGCCCTGGCTCTCAGGAAGGTTCTCCCCGTGCCTCCACAGGGCTGGTATGAAACAGAACCGAGACATTAAAAAATTCAGGAGCATTTCTTTCCTTTTGAGGCAATCCTGCGCTTCCACTCACTCAGCACCTCCACGACACCCTTTGATCTGCCTGACCCCGCTGCCCTCTCACACCCGCTCTTCACGCACACTAACTTTATTTATTTTTATTCTTTTGCCTAAAATCATTGTATCCTCCTTGTCTGACTTCAAGGAGTCGCTCGGGAAGCCCTATTTATGGGTTGAAATGCTGCTGAAAGAGTTATTGCCGTGTTATTCAGCTGTTGTGCCAAGCCTGCATGGGGATCGGGTTTCTGCTGAAAGGGTGCCAGGCACGTCTTTTTCCAGGAACCAGCAGCCATATTTAGCCTCCGGCTGCACATGAAAGACTGCAGTCGGAAACGTGACATTGTGTCAACATTTGAGGCAGGTCAGAGCTGGGTGAGACCATGAAAACAAGCCCGGGAACTCAGCACACCCC
>JAGMWU010001311.1:4601-14610 GCA_018697195.1 Certhia americana | reverse complement strand
TGAAACCTAAAACTACTCACCAAAACAGCACAGAATGTGAAAAATATAAAAGCTAAAACTTAATGCATCATCAGTCTTGTATGGTCAAAACCAAACTCAGAGTCCTCTCAGTTTTCTCAGGAGGTCCAAGCCCTGTGGAGCTCAGGAGAACAGAGGTGATACAGATGTGGGCCGTGCAATTAACATTTGCTCCTTTTAATTACGAGCTAACTTTCTTTCTGTGCAAACGCATCCTCCTGCTTGCTGATTTCCCCTGGAAATCCAGGAACCCATCAAGGTTTAAAGAGCATTTTCCTCCTTCTCAATAAACACAAACCCATTTGTTTCCCATTAACTACAGCAGTTTTTGTGGAATAGCCACTTGGAGGTTATCACACAGGTATAAAAGTTGACAGATTAGAATTCCCTGCTCGCTTCCCCATCAGTGCCTGGTGTTGCAGCAGGAGATTCCAGGTTCTCAGAGGTTTTAAGGAGACCAAAACCCCACAGGAGGTTAAACCACACACCCTTATTCAACCTGACCCCATACAAACGATCAGCTTCCTTTGATAACTCAAGATGCCAGACACGTTTAGAACCCAAAGTGTGAATCATGGAAAAGAGGAGTTTGAACTGGATTCCTGCTCCTGAGGTGACAGCACTGCCAACCAAGCAGAGGAATGAGCTCTCTTTGGATTAAAAACCATGGGAGAATGGTTTGGAATAAAAACCACAGGAGAATGGTTTGGGTTGCAAGGAAACCTTAAAAATCATTTAATTCCACCCCCTGCCATGAGCAGGAACACCTTCCACTACCCCAACCCCATCCAGCCTGGCCTTGGACACATCCCCAGCCAGGGATGGGGCCACACAGCCAAGGATTTATTCCCAATTTCCTCTCTCATTTGAAGCCATTCCCCCTTGTCCTGTCACTCCAGCCCTTGGAAATCCTCTCTCCCCATCTGCAGCTCCTTCAGGCCCACCACTGTGTCCCCCCAAAGCTTCTCCTCTCCAGGCTGAGCAATCCCAGCTCTGCCAGCCTTTCCTCCATCCCTCCAGTCCTGCTGGCCTCCTCTGGAGCATCCATTTGCACAGAAACACAATCAGCTCCTAATTAAAAGTAGCAAATGACAATTGCATGGCCCACATCCACCACCTCCAGCTGCTCCTCCACGTCCCACGCAGAACCCAACAATAATAAACTTCGGAATCCTTTCAAGTGACCACAAACATTCATTGCTTTTTGTTTCCCTGGGATTGCTTCCATTTTGCTGTTCTGAGGAGTGCTGACCATTCAGCAGACAGGCAGAGCAGCCAGCCCCAGTGTTTACAAAACACCAAATTTCCTGGCAAAGCCCAGCCTTTCCCAGTCCAAGGCTCAGCTCGGCACACACAGCCTGGAGGAGGATGCTGGGGCAGCCTCAAGCTATGGGGTTATGCGTGAAACCCTGGACATTCTAAAATTCTAAACACATATGTGAGGAAAGAAAACACTCCAACAAGGAATTGTTTCCTGAGCATGAATTTTTCAGCCAGCCAGAACAGGACACTGCAAGAAATTTGGGTCAGTGGATATATCTCTCTTTTTTTTTTTCTTTTTTTTTTTTTTCATTGCACTTTAGCTCACATCTGTTTGCACGTTCACTCCATGGATGCTGATTTCTCCCACAGGGCTCTCTCCTTATCCCCAAACATCAATTATGGAAGCAGGTTAAAGGCACTTCCCGCAGCCCCCCTGCAAATCCAGCAGCCCATTCCCCTCCCTCCTTCCCACTCTGCCCCAGACAGCGCCCAGATTTATTGAAAATTGATTTAAGCTCAACTCCAGCAGAGGTTCAGATCCTCACAGCCTCCAAGAACTCCTCCCTGCAGATCCCATCCTTCCTACACAGACAGCAGCGATGATAAACCCGGTGATAAATTCTTTTTTTTTTCCCCCCGAGTTGGAAGGAAGGGTGGTGGAAGAAAGTGACTCTCCAAATGGCTCAAAAGCCAACTCCACTCTAACAAGCCATCCATCCCAGTACTCAGCCTTTAAACACAACTTGGCTTCAGCACAAGTATTTCTAAAGATCTTTGGCGTGTTTATCATTTATTAGAAGTGCTTCAAGGATCCCCACAAAGCTTGATGCCTTCCCTGAAGAAATATTCATTATTTAGCTCTGTGGATAGATGAGGCAGAAAGGATGCGAGAAACTTACGCCACAGAAAAAAATTATGTGTAAAAAGGCCCAAATATTTCTCTTTTCAGCCCATGTTTTAGTCACTACAGCAAAACATGCGAATTTCTACAACCAAACTTTTTGGACCACATCAAAGGAGTTTCCCTTTTCTGTTAACAAGGCTGATAAAGAAACAAACATCAACAGTCTGAACCACTTAAAAGTATTTACAGTGTCAGTTTTCTGTGCCTCACTTTGGAAGGAAATTAGAGCTCAAAAGGAAACGTTGCCTTCCTCTCAGACCATCCACATCAGAGGCACCACCAGCTTGCACCATCCAGAAGAGAAAGCAGCATCCACATTAATTTTTCATCTTACATCACTTCGACATGAGTAAGAAATTATTAATACCCTGCTCGAAAGCAGGAATTGTTTTCTAAATGCCAAGAAGGCACGTTCTCTCTGAAGCAATTCTCAAAGTCACCATCTCAGCAGAGGGCAGTGGTTGCTATTTTTGGCGAGGGATTTATTTCAAGGGGAATATGGAAATCAGTACTGGTCTGATTTTCGGATTTTTCAAAAAGTCAAAGAGCAGCAGTGACACTCCAAGAGAAGTTAGGTTGTTGTTCCAACAGCTCAGGTGTGCAGGTGGTGCTGTGCATCCCAAATAAGCCACAGGATTTTGGATGGAAAAGCCTTCCCAGCCCCTGGACACCTCCAGGGATGGGGATCCAAACCTCCCTGGGCAGCTCCTTCCAATACCTGCTCAAAAAGATTGGACACAAACTCTGGGAGCTCTTTTCCAATCCTAATAATTCTCTTTAATGTCTCTAAGTGCCCCCAAATCAAGCACACAAGCCATGGGCTCTTCCTGCAGGATTTAGCAGCATAACCTGTTTTCCCTTCACAGGCAGAGTGCTGCCCTGGGATCCTCGAGGCACCTCCTCCTGTCTGCCCCACTGACCTCCTGGCAGATTACAAAGTCTTCTTTTGAAAAGGAAAAAACCGTATTTCTCCAATCCTTGCAGACTGTTTTAGAACCTGAATTGTAAATTGATTTCCCTTCCCATCAAAGCAATGAATCTGTAAGGTTATCTCTGCTCCTTTTGAGCGAGCTTATGCAGATAAACCCAGATATTTAAATCAGTTTCTTAACAGAATGTCAAGGAATGTCTCTGTGGAAGTTCTTTGGAGCAGCTGGTGTGTTTGTTATGTCGCTATCACTGTGGATATCACTGTGGATATCACTGTGGATATCACTGTGGATATCACTGGTGCCTCTTCCGAGGGGGAGCAGATGAGCAGGAGCAGCTGCTACCACGAGATTCTTGTATTAAAAGCCAATATATCCATAAACAAGCCATAATTCTTAATTTTTACCTCCCTGAATTACAGTGCTCTGGCATCAAATTGGGAATATTTTAGCCTCAGAGGGTTTTGGGTCAAATCCAAGGTGGCCAAGCTGAGCCAGGTGACAGCTCAGAGCTCTGGGGAAGGGCAGGATCTCTGCTTCAGGTGTGACCTGGACCTTCCTCCTCCCCAGGTAACTGAGACCCCACACCTGGGACAGCCCTAAAGCAGCTGAGCTCAAATCTGAATTATTTGTGGAAACACCTCTGCTGTCATCAGCCTTACCTGAGTTTTCCTTCCCACCCCATTCCTTCAAACATCTTTCACCTATTTCTAAAAATAGCAAATTTGGCTGTTCCATCCCTGTAAGTTCTCCACAGTGAATTTCTTCCTTTCCCTTGGAAACACAAGCATATGTTGCTTGCAGCATTAGTCTTTTACAGCTTTTGCAAGAAAAGGAGGGGGGGAAAAGTGACCTAATATGTGGTAGAAAAGTTTTCCAGGCACACAGAACCCCCCCCAGGGCATGGAAAACCCAGAAGGAGCCACCTGGATTGGATCTGGTGCACTTCAGGATTGAGCAGCAGCTGCATCCTGGAGTGACAAGGACAGGACCTGGCTGTGCTTCCCAATCCCTGCAGATTTTGGGGATAATGGACACAGAACCAGAGAGAACAACCCCAGCTAAGAGCAGATACAGGCAAATATTCCAAGATGAAAACAGTGAAATATTGGAGGAAGAGAATCTGGCAAGATCTCATTGTATTTTCTTTTTTTTTCTCTCTTTGTCTTGATTTAGAAAATATCCAAGAGGTGAAGCCAACTGCTAAGATGAAAAAGGTTTGGAGTGAGCTGTGAGGAAAGGAGCAGGAATGCTCAAGAGAAGGATGAAACATCACCACAGGTCTGTCTGCACGGGAATGACACGTTCAAAGAGGAAAAAATGGGATTTGAGGGAGAGGACAGAAACGAGGAACTGTGAGGAGCTGCAGAGGCCAGGGAGGAGAACACCCAGGTTTGGTTTGAGGCTGCAGCTCAGGCAGGAAAAGGGATGTCCAACCCAGGGAGACACAGCTGGAAAAACCTCGGGAGCTAAGGAAATGATTTATAAATTGAGCCAACGATCAAAACTATTTTCTTTACCAGATTGCTTCCCTGTTGAGGCTCGGCTGCCGACAAAGTGTTTTTCTATCAGAAATGAAATGCAAATAATGGTTTACTACCCAGAAAGTTTCTTTTAGTAATAGTCCCAAGGGCTCCCCTCTCCACAATCACCGAGCACTTGTCTACTTAAACAAATGAGCCCCATTTGAAATCCATTTGGTTCCAATTTCCTCATAAGGTACCTTGTAATTTGGTATCAATATCACACAGTTCATCCTAAACATTTCCTTTGTGTCGTTCTCCAGTGAAATCCTGAATTACAAGGGTGCTTGGAAGAGCCAGGACAAAGGAAAAGTGCAAAACCCCCGGGAAAACAGGGAGGGAAAAGGGAAAATTCATTGCATTTAAGCAGCAGACAATTTGAATTACATTAAGCAACGTAGGCTTACACAATTTAAATTACATTAAATAGCACAGGCTTACCCAACAACAGGAAAATGGCAGCATTTCATCTGTTTATTGCTAATTTTCAGCAATTTTCTTCTTAAGGTGGTTACATTATTTCAAGGTAAGAAGAGGATTTTGGAACAGAAGTGGCACTGGACAGTGGCAAAGACTTAAAATAGAAATATTAGGACAGTTAGGCTTTCCTAACAAGGAAATGAATAAACATTTCTAGGGAGCCTGTGTGACTTTTTCAAATAAATACAGCTAGACAGACAGAAAGATAATGCTTGACACTAAGTCAAGTTTTATGGGTTTTTAATGAGGGTAAAATGAACACTACTTCCCTGGTAGAAATTCAAGTTGCATCTTGAAATAGTTGTGTGCTAAAACATCAGGCTGCAGACTCAAAGCAATATTATAAAAGTCTAGGCAAAGGTATTAATTTTGAGCCAAGTAACAAACTGTGAAGCTTTTCAGAGCAGCAAATCCAGCAGAGACACATCTGCACCCAAAAATAAGAAATAAAAAAAAAAGAAAGAAACCCCACCAGCCAATCCTTGAGCAATTTCTTCTTTCCCCGACCTGAAAGGAGTGAAGAAAGGAAGAAAATAAAAAAAAAAAAAATCAGATGGAGAGGGGGAGAACCAGCAGCACCACTTAAAGGCAGGCTGGTGCTAAATGATGGATGTGGTGCCTCTGGGGACAAAGGGGACAATCAATCACTGGTGCCACCCCGGTGCTCCAAGCCTGGCACACGGTGCTGGGCAGGGAATCCTTCCTTCCCTGTTCCTCCTCAATTCTTACCCAACACCAGAAAATGGCTCAGAAGAGGCTGCAGGGAGTAAAATGCAAGTTCCTCTGGTAATTCCAGGCAGCTCTGGACAAGTCCTCCATTCACAGCTTATCCCTGCCTCTGCCTGCACATGAAACCTTCCCTGAGTCAATCCAGAGGCTTCTCAGCATGGGAGATAAAATGTGAGAGGATGAGGGGGCATGGATGAGCTGGACAGAGAGAAAACCTGACTAATTACCAACTATTCCTCTGTATTTTCCATTTCTCCCATCATTTTCAGCAGAAGAAATCAGGAGATTTCCAGGCAGCTCTTCACTCATCACCTCCCAAAAGAGCCAAGAAGTAAAAGTTTAAATTTTGGAAATCTGCTCCTTCAGTGGAACCCAGATCCAGAGATCCCAGTTCAGCCCAGCACAGGCAGGATCTGCTCCAACCACAGCCCTGGAATATCCTGAACAACACAACTGAAACCAGCTCAGGGCTTTTTGTCTGACCTGAGGGGGCATTCCCAGCCCAGAGCAAGGCAAGGGGGGAATTTAGGTTGGATATTAGGAATAAATCCTTCCCTGTGAGGGTGGGCAGACCCTGGCACAGGTGCCCAGAGCAGCTGGGGCTGTCCCTGGATCCCTGAAGTGCCCAAGGCCAGGCTGGACAGAGCAGTGGAAGGTCCCTGCCCTGAAGAGGATGATTTTTAAGGTCCCTTCCATCCCAAACCATTCTTTGTTTCTACAATTATTATTCTCAAAAGCTCTGTGGCTACTCCTGAGTCCTGCCTGCCTCACCTGAAGCACAAGCAGAGGATTCTCAATCATCTCGATTAAGCTCATGATACAACAGAGCAAAAAATGTCTGAGGGAGGGAACACCTTCATGGAGTCACCACATCCTCAGTGCCTCGGTCAAGGGGTGAGGGAGGAACTCTGCCAGGCAGGGCACAGCCCAGGGGATGCCCTTCTGTCTCTGTTATTTGCCAGCACAGGAGCCCTGGAGCCCCAGGCTGAGCTTACCCAGGCAGCAGGAGCTGTAAAACCAGGCTCAGCCTCCCAGGGAAGTTCACTGGGGTGAACCAGCTCCAGGGAACAGACATTATCAACACAATTACCTGTCAGCACTGTTTACACTGGAATTTAAACTGCTCCTATCTCTGGCAGACGAATGTTTTCAGCTGGATAAAGCACAGGATAAAGATTTACCCGTTCCCAACTTGTGAGCACCCAGATCTTCAATCTGCCCCAGGGCACAACTGGGCTACCTTTTTTAAAAAAGCTATGACAAGAACCATTAAGGGAGCTGTCAACAACATGAAAAATATTCTGTTTGAGACAGGCTGCACAGAGCACACGCTTGTTGTGACTTCTGCAGTGTGTGGCTTCAGCTCCAGCCCCACACAAGAGCAGCACAGAGCTGTGGGAATGCTCTGAGCTTATCTGCAAGGAAAAAAAAAACAAAAAAAACCCACCCCAGTGCTTGCTGTATCTCAGCATGAGGAAGAATGCGACTCAGCAACTTCACTTTTAAAGCACTGAAAGCCTTTTGTGCCTCGCTGTGCCTGCAGTTCACAGGGAAACTTTAGACACATCAGATAAAAGTGCAAAGGGTGAATTCCTGACTGGACAACCACTGCTGGTTGCACTGCCCACTGCTCCAGGCTCATGTGCAGCCTGGATTTTACAGCAGGAAACATCCAGGTCCAGCTGGAAATGAACAGTTCAGGCTCACCCATTCCCATCCTCCTTGAGCATCTTCTCCCTCTGAGCTCTGCATCACAAGCAGCTGCTTGAACTGCTAAAAAAGTGATTTAAAGTTCACTGGGGGCTGACATCACGGAATCATCGAGGTTGGAAAAGATCACCAAGATCACCAAGTCCAACCTGTGCCAAATAATCACCTTCTCCCCAGCCCAGAGCCCTCAGTGCCTCTTCCAGACCTTCCCTGGACACCTGCAGGGGAAAGGAGAAGCATCAAAAATCTCCCACTCCCCTGACAGCCGAGTTCTGGGTGCTTTGAGCAAGGCCAGAGCAGGGTTTGGCTCAGCAGGGTTTAAAACAAAGCCTGGCTTTGCTGCTGGCCTCTGTCACGCAGCCACACGAGGCCACCACAAATTCTGAGCTGGGGAAGTGACACAGGAGCAGATATTGAACACCTGGGCTGAGTTTAACACCCCACGAGTGCTTCCAACACTGGCAGAATTTTCAAGGGAGGGGAAAACCCCAAAATAACCAAAGGCTGCCTTATCTTTCACCCTGCCAGAAAAAATACTGGGCTGATGATTTTCTTCAAGCCCTGACGAGGTGTGATGATACTAAAAGCCAGCCAGGACACCCTGCTCGTGCAGGGGGTGTTTAAATATGAGGCTGAACCTTCTGGATGATGCCACCAGGGAATTTCTTTCAAGTAAATCCAGACTTCATAAATCATTGCATGGTTTGGGTTTGAAGGCATCTTAAAACTCATCCAGACCCAGCCTTTGCCATGAGCAAGGACAGTTTCCACCACCCCAGGGTGCTCCAAGCCCCAACCTTGGACATTTCCAGGCATGGAGCAGCCACGGCTTCTCTGAGAAATCCATTCTGGGGCATCCCCACCCTCACAGGGAAGAATTCCTTCCCAATATCCCACCTAAACCTCCTCTCTGTCAATGTCAACCCATTCCCCTTCTCCTGGCACTCCAGGCTCTTGTAAAATTCTCTCTCCATCTTTCCCAGGTTTTTCCCTGAGGTAAAACTGCTCAGGAGCCAGCAGAATGTTCAGACCTCACCTCAGCACAGCGTTCTTTTGGCTTTGCTGCATTCAACCCTCGCAGCAAACCCAGAAATCCGGGTGATTCAAGGTATAATGCTCAGGACAGATGGCCAACTCCATGTTCCCAAGGATTTTTTGGCTGAACATGCCACGCTTGCCATGTCACTGCTGCCAGAACAGCACTCACAAATTCCAGGAGGGAAGGACCAAAAAAAAAAAAAAGCCTCCAAATTGTTTTTACAATGACCAATGATTAAATTAGCTTAGTTAAAGGATCTAACACCACGTCTTGAATTTATTCCAGTGTCACAGTTATTGGCAGGGATAAAGTTTCACATGAGCCAATTAACTAAATGCACTATTACTGTATCTCAGCTGCTTAAGCTCATCAGTTAATTAAGAGCTCAGTGTAAGCTGAAAATAGGAATCTTACCTGACACACATCCCAAGCATACATTATCTTAATGATTTCATTTTGCACTTCCATATTACGTTCCTCAGGTGCCTGAGGAAAACTGAAAGGTGATTGCTTGCTTTAAAGAGAAGTGAAAGCGAAAGTCACATAAACATTTACAGATTTCATCCAAGAGATTGCATTTCTCAGAACGATACTTGCTGCTTTATTCAGCCCTGTTTTACAGGGCAGTTTTTCATAGTAAAGTGAATATTTCACATTCAGTTTTCAAACTCAATTCCTCTCTGTTCTCCTGGACAGTCATCCCCCAGGAAACTCCAGCACTCGAGCTGGATAAAGCTCAACAGCTGGAATTTAGTGTGGAACCCATGATCAACCTCTTGGCCATGAGGAATTTTTACCCTTCAAGTACACATTTTGTTAAGAAATCCACATTTATCCCCAAGTTAGAGACAAGTAATAACAGATAAGGACAGGACATCAGTGGATTGCTCAGACAATTAGAAAACAATTTAAGCTAAAATGAAAAACATACAAGCCTTTGTTGCAACTTGTATAAATACCTGGATGTTTTGTACATCCAGGGGAAAAAAACCCAAACCAAATCCTGTAAATGGGAGCACGTGAACAACGCAGCCTTAAAACTCCATCATTTCAAGGCCTTTTTATCCCCCTGTGGATGTACTTGGGGAAAAAATAGCCCTGTTACAGCCTCAAGGATTATTGATGTAATCAGAGAGTGGTTTGGGCTGGGAGGGACCTTGAGGGACATCCAGTGCCACCCCCTGATGTGAGCAAGGACACTGCCACTGCCCCAGGTGGCTCCAAGCTCCATCCAACCTGGCCTTGGATTCTGCCAGGGATCCAGGGGCAGCTTCTCTGGGCACTCTGTGCCAGTGAATCCAACCCAAAGCATTTCAAATCCCCCAAAATAGGAACTTCATCATGGCCTCTTCCTTGGGCTGAGCTGAAGCAGAGCCCAGCCAGAGCAGAAGCACAAAGCAGGGATTTATTCCAA
>JAGMWU010001308.1:0-11314 GCA_018697195.1 Certhia americana | reverse complement strand
AGGTATAAAGGGGTTACTTAAAGTGGATTTCTCGGGCTGGCTGTCGCCTCTGGATGCCAATAGGTGCTTCCGTGCCTTTAAAAAAATTGGGATGAATTTCAGAACAATTTTGTCACCATTTTCAGCTTTTTCTGTTAGTATTAAACCAATATTATCCCAAAATGCAACAGAAGTGACATTCTCCCAGTTAGTATTTGGATATTCTTTAGCTAACCATGAGGTAAATTGTGTTAGTAGCTTCTTAGAGATTTTAAGATCTTTTAGAAGTGGCTTAAGTTGCTTTAATAAACTCTTTTGCGGACACGAAGGTGTTAGTCCCATGATAGATAACAATGTGTCCAATTCTCTAAACTTCTGAGTAGAATATAACAAGAAACAGGACCGTCCCTTGTTCCCGCTTTCCCCAGAGACCCGGGAGGGGACGGGGGGTGGAACAGAGCAGGGGACAAACGGCTCCGTGCCGATTCCCCGGCCCTAGGCAGTGGGGGTCTCACTACGGGGACCCCCCAGACCTTACAACACACCCAAAATGCAGAGTTTCCCTGTCCTGCACGGTGCCTGTGCCTAGAGGGAAACCCACGAAGAGAAAAAGATTTCTGTTTCTTGGCTACAGAAGTAATCCTATTCAAAACCGACCTGTACAGATCCAGGCTACCGGCTTTATCCTTCCCACCCCCAGCTGTACAAAAAACGGCTGAATCAGTGAGACAGGTAATTGAACAGTCCGAAAAGCTTCTAAGACCTCCTGAAGAGGCTCCAGCTTATTACGTAGGTTTCGATGCTACGTAATTTTAAATTCCTCTGTTCCTCCACCCCCCCACAAGCTGCCAGCCCAGATTTAGGGGGAGTATTGGAAGAGGGGAACTACAAAATAGGGTAGAGAGAGTTACAAAAGAGGCCCCCTTACCCCAGGATGTATTCCAAGGCCTTTATTCCTTGAAGGGATTCCAGAGGCAAGAGAGGGATCACATGGGGGGAGAGGGGATTTTATCACCTTTGGGGTCGGGGTCAGGTTACCTGTCCGATGGCTATAGGTCAGGAGACCAGGGGGCAGGTAACCCAGGCCAGGTTACAGTTTCTGGGGGAGGGGTTTTGGGGGAGAAACATTCCCAAGAGGGATACAACAAGGGGAGGCCTTTTAAGAAGTCCTTGTTAAGAAGAAGGCAAACGCGACTGTTGGTTGTTCTCGTTCTTCAGGTTGTTTATTATTTTCTTATCAGAAATTTCTGCACACCAGGCTTTGCTCCAGCCTGGCACACAGGAGAAAAGTCATGAAAAAGCCTCAAACACACAGAATCAAGATTCTCTAAAAGATAATTCACCCAAATTATCACCAAGAACGTACATGATTTCTATTTTTCTTCCAATAACTAACTAAATCTCTATTCACATGATACTACACTGCAGCAAATTTTGATCAATCATCCTGTTACCCCAACACTGCAGAATATGGAGTAGATGAAGAAGGAGAAAGAAGCCTAAAAATGACAAGGATCCTCCATCTTGTCTTCATCTACTTACCATGCTAACAAACCCAAAAATCTAATTTTCTCACCCTGTGATAAATTACATATTATGCTACTATCTAATTTATGTTCTTGAAAGTTCTGCTACATCCCAGAGCCTAGGAGGCCCTTTCCATGGACAAAGATTAAAAGTAGTATTTGTCAGAGGGTTTGGATTCCTTAAAACATGTAGAGGAATATTCTCTGCATTCTGGGTTCCAACAGACCTTATAAGTCTAAGGAGCCTCCTGCTCCCCAGGGTCCAAGGCCCCCTCCTTGGTGCAGAGAATTTGGGCCTGGCATTTTTTTTTTTATTTATCCCAGCTAATTGGACTGCTACATCCAGGCAATGATTGTAAAACTCACTTGCAACACCATCCCTCTCCCAAATGTTTCATTGCTCTGAAAAAGGAAGACTGCATTTATCCTTAGGAAAGCAGCACAAAACCTTGTTCTCTAACAAATATGCTGCATTTTTGGTGCTTTAAAGGAATAGCAGAGCAATCCTGTGAACCAGAGGTTGGTTTCTTATACAAGTTCTAAAATCCAGCTCTAAGGATAGAAGTTACCTTAGCTGTAAAACAATCCACCAACTGGATTTCACAACCTTTATCATCTTTCTCTCACCACAGAAATATTTTACAGTGTTTGCCCTCAGATGTGTAATTACCAGCATACAGGTTTTTGGTAATCCATCTCCTGGTGCAGCATTTCCTCTCATGCTCCATAGCTGCTGATTTACCCAATCTGGCTTCTTACAGACTTGCTTTGAAAGGTGAATTTGAGTTCTTTTGGAGCTCAAAATTCAAAATTATCAAAAAAGGTTATTTCAAAGTTGAACTCTGACCTTGAAGGGTACTTTTCTTTGGAAGTGTTCAAGGCCAGGTTGGATGGGACTTTAAGCAACCTGGTCTAGTGGAAGTTGTCCCTGCCCATGGCAGGGGAACTGGAACTAGATGATCTTGAAGATCCCTTCTACCCAAAGCCATTTTGGGATTCCATGGTTGTATGATCAAGGCAGGGAGCAATAAATGCTGATGAGGATTTCTTTCAGATTTTATATAATGGAAAAGAAAGTACTAATGACAGATAATTTGGCTGTGGTTGACACATAGGACATGGGGAAACCATAGCTCAGTTGATGCCTGACCACAGAATGTCAGGCTGATGATGCTCATGACCCACCTGTGCACAGCACCCTGGCTCCAGCTCCTGCACAGGGGGTTACATATCTGATGTTGGAGCATGCGACTATGTCTGTGTGCCAAGAAAGCCCAAGATACTGCAGAATTCACTACTATTATTATTATTATTTTTAAAGCTAAGCGAGTTGCTTGTTCCCCATGTCAACAACCAGAAGAAATGCCTCCCTGGTGCATGCAAGATGAAAAAACTGATGAGATTTGTCTCTTGGATCCAACCAGTACCCCCGTGATTTTCCCCCAGTGTTGAAATGTGTCTGAATAACTTGGTTCCAGGGGTGCCCCAGCCAAATTATCTTTAGGTGTGTTTGTCAGATTCTCTGGAGTTCATCAAGGTTGCTGAAACAACAATAGTGCTAAACTGAGAAATCTTCAAGGCCACTGAAACAACAGTTGGGCTAAATCGAGAGCGGAGATGCTGAGAAGCTGGCAGCAAGGAATGAAAGCACTTGATAAAGGAGCACCTAGACTTTAACCAATCAGTTTTCCAGAGATGCTCGTGGGGCTTGAATGTAAGGGATCAATTAACCAATTATGTAATGGGTGAAAATGTAAACAATGGTGTTAGAAATGTATAATTGGGGTGGTAAAAAATAATGAATGGCTTCTGTGTAAACATATTGGTTCATGTTCACAAGTCCCTTCCACCTGCATGTGGTGACCCTCCGATGTGATACAGATCATGAGTTTATGAAGCAGGTTCAGACCTTTGGACTCTGATCTTGTCTCTGAAGGGGATCTGTGGAGTAAAAAAGCGGGGCACCCCAATCGGAATCCACCGCAGCCAGACAGTGGTGGTGAAGGAGTCGGAGTACGATTCCATCGGAGTTAGGAGAAAGAGAAATCCCGGAAAAAAGAACTCTGGAATATTTGAAGCGTTGCAGCGGGGAATTCACCTAAAACAGGTGAGCGATTGGGGGGTTGGAGTTATGGGGAAAGTGCTGTCTAAAGAAGAACAGGCTACTCTCCTTATACGTCAACGTATTCTCTCAGCGAGAGAAGTTAAATATGACCCAGAAATCTCAAAAAAGTTATTAAGATGGGGTCAAGAGAAAGGCTTTTTTACCACACCCAGAAATGTGTTTGACATCATAGAATGGGAGAAGTTAGGGTTAATTATCTGGGATGCAGTGAGTGATGGAGTCAAAGAGACAAAAAAAGCTTAGTAAAATGTGGAAACAGAAAATTACAATTCTAAAACAATTAAAGGCAGAGGAAACAGTTGCAGCTGGAGCAGCGGCCGCGTTAGAACCTACCGATCCCACGGCGGCTTTTCCGACCCTTGCGCAAGAGTTCTTTGGGGGGGAAGAAGTTGTAATACCCTCCCTGCCTCAGGTTTCCCCGGAGCTAGAAACGCAGGCTTCACAGCCCGCGGCCGAGCCCGAGAAAATGTAAATTGAGGTCAGCCCATCACCCCTCTCGTTTCCGCCAGAGCCCGATCCCCTGCCACCCACGCCGAAAGCAATATTATCCCCTGAGGAGCAGATGACTGCTCTCGGAGGAAAGGTTTATCCTCCGCTGGCTCCCTCGCCTCCTGAGACATCGATCCAGCCTAGGCTACTCAGGGTTTCAGATGCAAATAGGGACTATTCAAATGCAGAGCTTTTACACCACTTTGCAATGCACAGTAAATGACAGGAGAAAGAGATTGAAGAGCTACGTGCTATCATAGACCAACAAATAAAAGAAAGAGAGAGAAAAAGCCCAGTATTAATGGCAAAAGGGAGACTCAGCGCTGGGACTGTGGTGAATTCAGCTTATCGCGATGCCGAATGGTCAAATCGCTCCCATAGTGAGGAGCGCTATAATAATGTTGGGGGTTGGGTTGATTTCTTATAGAATTTTTTCCCAGAAGTTGCTAAGAAGCTAATGGCTGGGTGCTTTTCGGTACTTATGGGTGCTTAGGGCCAAACAAAAGAAGCAGCTACCCAGAGACATTGATTTCACTTTGCTCGGGGCAGTTTTCTGCTCTGGGGGAACTGCCAGGGCTGCTCGTCTCAGCGAGGCAGAGAGCTCTCACCATATTCCTTCACCTGGGACTCCGTCAGACCACTGTCTCTTCGTGTGTCCCCCGGGATTTTGGAAACCCGTTTCCTCCCTGCCCTGCACCCACGGTTTCTTCAGTTCTGCTCGAGGTCTCCCCACGCTGTGTCTCTGCAGCCCCTGCCAGCCGGGACACTTTTCCAACAGCTCCAGCCACTGTGAACCCTCGGAATGATCTCATCCTCCCAGAGCTGCTGCTAGCCTATTTAGCTTGTGACGGTACTGAGGGGGGTGGAGGGTTACCAGAGGAAAAACTGTAACTGGTTTGTTGTTTTGGGTTTTTTTTTCCCTTTTTTCTTCTCTAGTTCTGTTTGTTGTCAATATTGTAGTTATTATTGTTAATTTACCTTGTTAGACTAACTAGTAAAGAACTGTTATTCCTACCCTCCTTATTGTTGTCTGAGACCTCCCCTTCAATTTTGGAATTATAAAAAACCCCAAGGGAAGTTTCCTTTTTTTTTTGGTTCCTAGCAGACACCCCTGTCTTTCCAAACCAAGACAGTAGTCCTGATCGAAAATTTAAGCATGCTGCAAAATATGAGGATGAGACTCTTTGGCGTAAGGATGATGTGAGAGAAATGCGAGATAAAGAGGAAAAAGAGAGATTTCGACAGGAACGGGATTACGATCATTACCGAGGAATGCGGAGACTGACCGAGCCTCCGCCACATGCCCCAAGCACTCGTCACAGCCGAGGGGAGATGCAGGAAGCCCAGAGTGGAGAAAGGAGAATTCAGATTGCAAAGTTTCCATCCACACCGGGTCCTTGCGCAGTGCTGGAAATGCATAATCCATGACACATTACTTCAGGGTGAGTTTATCCCTCAGGCTCTTCCGGTAGTTCCTGTTCCTAACAACCCAAATCAACATCAGTGGGTGGGTTTAAATTGGAAATTAGTCTGTGAAGGACAGAAGGCAATAATGGAATATGGATTAGCTAACCCCTATGTACAAACTTTGCTGGACCATATATTCACCAGTGGGCTGATGGCTCCGTTTCATTGCAAAAAGTTAGCCGAGACATTTTTAAAACCCACACAGAGACTGTTGTGGCAAGCTGATTGTGAAAGACGGGTGGAAGCAGAAGTTACAGAGAATCTAGGGCTCCCCCAAGGAGATCCTTGACAATTTGCAACACCAGATATGCTGTTCAGGAAGGGAGCTTTCACAGACCCTCAGACACAGGCGTGTTTGCATACCGCGATTTTGCAACAATCTCAAAAGCTGGCAAGAGAAGCTTCTCACGCGGTTCTGGACATGGGCTTGCCCTCACCGTCATATACCATAATCTGGCAGGAATCAAAAGAAACTTTTATGAGCTTCCTCGATCGCCTTAGAGGTGCAATTGATTGTGTTCCAGGATTACCCTCCGAGGTCAAGGCAGTGCTGGGCATGCAGCTTGCAGTAGATAATGCAAATAAAACTTGTAAAAAATTTTGCTAACCCTACCAAAATCAGCTACTCTAGTAGACATGATAGAAGCATGTTCGAGAGTTGGAACACCTGAAGAAAAGGCCAGCTGCATGGCAGAAGCTATGTTCTCTGCTCTTAAACCGCTGATCCAGCCAGGGAAAGCTCTCTCTATAAGCCAACTTGCTACAGTTGCGGAAAGCCAAGTCATCTAAAAGCTCAAGACCGTGAGCCAGTGAAGAAAGGTAAAGCCACAGTGACATCTTCTGTTTTCCTGGGAAATTGCAGCAGATGCCTTAAATTCGATCATCGAGCACAAGATTGTAAATCAAAACGCAAGAAGGATGGCACACCGCTGGGAAACACAAAGAAGAGCGCGATGGGGGATCGCACTACAATATAAGTGTTCCCTCACAGCCAAGTGGTCGCCTAGACCGTCTCAAGTCAGCAACAGCAGGCAGCACTGGAGTATATTTAGAGACTGCAATAGAAATCACTCTTCAAGACACCAATGTACAAGTGGTTCCTTCAACGGTGTCCTGGTTCAGGGCAAGTTTGGGGAGAAACTCCCAAAGGGGCCCCTTCAGAGGGCAAACCCACACGGCCCCTCCCCACCCCCACCGGTTCAGGAAGGATTCCTCAGAGAGAAGTGGAAAGAAACCTGTTTATTTAACAGACAGAGCACCCCCAACACACAAGATGAACAATCACCGTTCTGACGAGATAACAAATTCTGAAAGTCTCTCTTTGAGTAGTGGTCACTCTGTTGTTGATCTCTCCAGTGCTGGGCAGACTGATGCAGGCCACAGAGTGCAGACTCTCGGTGTTTCCCAGGTCCCAGTCCGGAGCAGGCTTGAATGATTCCAAGAAAGGAGAGAGGGAAAGGAAAGCAGTCCAGAGGAATCTTGGACTGTCTAGCTAAACTAACTAAAGAGCTAAACAGAAGCAAGAGCAAGCAAGCAAAGCAGCAAAGCAGCAGCAAAAGCAGCACACTGTGTCTGTGTCTCTCCGACTATCATCCTTACGCTGATAACAACACCAAAACAAAACTTCCCCGAGCCAGTCGTGAAGAACATCTTCAGCCCAAACAGAACAGACGATTGGGGATACAAACCTCACAACGTCATCCCAGGACATTCCACCCCTTATCTCCATATCGTCAACATAATACCAACATCATGCATTTTATTAAAAACTTCCATCTGTTCCCCTCAAAACTTGCAAGCAATATCCATTATGACCCCATTGCATCCCCACACCTTCACTGCATCCTGGCCCCATACTACAGAGCTGCAGGATTCCCCACTTCATTTTACTCACTCAAAACACCATCTTTCACTTGCTCAGACCTTCAACACACATCTCCTTCTCCATCATTCACTTGCTCAGAGCTTTAACACTTACATATCATTCTCATCCCACAATCAGATAGCCCTGAGGTACACGTCGTGTGGTTCCATCTCTCTGCATAATCCACCATGTACAACCCAGTCCCTGAGCAAAGACAACGCCACAAATGGGTTTGTCAGCACTCAAGGCAGAATTGATCCACACAGTCTTTCCTAACAAACCTCTGAAATGTACCACTGGGACTTTATCTCCATCTATTATATTCAGGGACTCAGACGGGGCAGGACCTGCTCGGTTGGTGGAACCCCGAGTGTTAACTAGCCAGGTGGCCTTTGCTAAATGCTGCTCCCAATTCTTAAAAGATCCCCCACCCAAGGCTTTCAACTGGGTTTTTTAACAGTCCATTGTACCTCTCCACCTTGCCTGGAGCTGGTACA
Source organism: Certhia americana (assembly GCA_018697195.1). Classification (NCBI taxonomy): domain Eukaryota; kingdom Metazoa; phylum Chordata; class Aves; order Passeriformes; family Certhiidae; genus Certhia; species Certhia americana. Next base: position 3,367 of record JAGMWU010001308.1, on the reverse strand, counting down.
TGGTAGGGGATATGGTACACCCACTCAATGCCATGTTCTCTAGCCAAGGTGTTGATAAGGCTGTTTTTGAAATGAGTCCCATTGTCTGACTCAATCCTCTCAGGGGTACTATGCCTCCAAAAGACCTGCTTTTCTAGGCCCAGTATGGTGTTCCAGGCAGTTGCGTGAGACACAGGGTAGGTCTCTAACCATCTAGTGCTGGCTTTTACCATTGTGAGTATGTAGCGCTTGCCTTGGGGGGTTTGGGGCAGTGTAATGTAGTCAGTCTGCCAGGCCTCTCCATACCTATATTTGGACCACCGCCCCCATACCAGAGGGGCTTCACCCGCTTGGCCTGTTTGATGGCAGCACAAGTCTCACAGTCATGGATAACCTGTGAAAAACTGTCCATGGTTAGATCCACCCCTCGGTCTCGTGCCCACATATAGGTGGCATATCTACCCTGATGGCCTGAGGCATCATGAGTCGATTGGGCCAGTAACAACTCCCCCTTGTGTCCCCAGTCTAAGTTTATTTTTGATACTGCTATCTTTGCAGCATGATCTACTTGCTGATTGTTTTGGTGCTCCTCACTAGCTCTGCTCTTGGGGACATGGGCATCTACGTGGCAAACTTTCACAGGCAACCTCTCTACTCTGATAGTGATGTCTTTCTACTCTTCAGCAGCCCACACTGGCTTTCCCCTGCACTGCACTGCCAGTTGGCTTCTTTCCACATTTCCAGCCATCCCACAGAGCATTGGCTACCATCCATGAATCGGTGTAGAGGTTTGGCCACCTCTCTCTTTCTGCAATGTCCAGGGCCAGTTGAACAGCTTTGAGTTCCGCAAGTTGGCTTGATCCCCCTTCTCCTTCAGTAGCATCTGCTACCTATCACGTGGGGCTCCACACGGCTGCTTTCCACTTCCAGTTCATCCCTACGATGCGACAGGAACCATCAGTGAAAAGAGCATAGTGTTTTTCTTCTGCTGGTAGTTGATTATATGGTGGAGCCTCTTCAGCACGTGTCACTGGTTCTTGTTCTTCATCTGCGACACTGAAAGTTTCACCTTTGGGCCAGTTTGTAATTACCTCTAAAATCCCAGGGTGATTCAGTTTACCAATATGGGCACGCTGCGTGATAAGAGCAATCCACTTGCTCCATGTAGCACTGGTGGCGTGGTGGGTGGAAGGAACCTTGCCTTTGAACATCCACCCCAGCACTGGTAGTCGGGGTGCCAGGAGGAGTTGTGTTTCTGTCCCAATCACTTCTGAGGCAGCCTCGACTCCTTCATAGGCGGCCAAGATTTCTTTCTCGGTTGGAGTGTAGTTGACTTCTGACCCTCTGTAGCTCCAACTCCAAAATCCAAGTGGTCGACCCCGAGTCTCCCCAGGCACCTTCTGCCAAAGGCTCCAGGACAGACCATGGCTCCCGGCTGCAGAGTAGAGCATGTTCTTCACATCTGATCCTGTTCTGACTGGGCCAAGGGCTACTGCGTGAGCGATCTCCTGCTTAATCTGGGCAAAAGCTTGTTGCTGCTCAGGGCTCCAATGGAAATTGTTCTTCTTGCAGGTGACCAGGTAGAGAGGGCTCACGATCTGACTGTACTCCAGAATATGCATTCTCCAAAAACCTATGGTGCCTAGGAAAGCATGTGTCTCCTTCTTATTGGTTGGTGGAGACATTGTTGTGATCTTGTTGATGACATCAGTGGGAATCTGATGCCGTCCATCTTGCCACGTCACTCCTAGAAACTGAATCTCATGTGCTGGCCCTTTAAATTTGCTCTTCTTAATGGCAAAACCAGCTTCCAGGAGGATTTGTATGATTTTCTCTCCTTTCCCAAACACTTCTGCAGCTGTGTTCCCCCACACAATGATGTCATCAATGTACTGTAGATGTTCTGGAGATTCACCCTTTTCCAGTACAGCCTGGATCAGTCCATGGCAGATAGTAGGACTGTGCTTCCACCCCTGGGGTAGTCGATTCCAGGTATACTGCACTCCCCTCCACGTGAAGGCAAACTGAGGCCTGCATTCTACTGCTAAAGGAATGGAGAAAAATGCATTTGCAATGTCAATAGTGGTGTACCACTTCGCTGCCTTGGACTCCAGCTCATACTGGAGCTCTAATATGTCTGACACGGCTGCACTCAGTGGTGGAGTCACTTCATTCAATGCACAGTAGTCTACCGTCAATCTCCATTCTCCTTCAGATTTACGCACAGCCCAAATTGGGCTGTTGAAGGGTGAGTGGGTTTTGCTGACCATGCCTTGGCTCTCCAGTTCTCGGATCATCTTATGGATGGGAACCACAGCATCTCTTGTTGTTCTATACTGTCGGTGGTGCACTATTGATGTGGCAATTGGTACTTCCTGCTCTTCTCCCCTCAGAAGTCCTACAGTAGGTGGGTTCTCGGACAGGCCAGGCAAGGTGTTCAATTGCTGAAAGCCCTCAGTCACTACAGCCACTATTCCAAATGCCCACCAGAGTCCTTTTCGGTCTTTGAAATACCCGCTTTGAAGGTAATCTATGCCCAAAATACATGGGGCCTGTGGGCCAGTCACAATAGAATGTTTCTTCCCGTCATTCCCTGTCAGGCTCACATCAGCTTCCACCAAAGTATAATCCTGTGAGCCCCCGGTCACACCAGCAATGGAAACAGATTCTGTCCCCACATGTCTTGATGGGATCAATGTTCACTGCGCACCGGTATCCACCAAAGCTTTATATTCTCGAGGTTCAGATGTGCCAGGCCAATGAACCCACACCGTCCAAAAACCATGGTTCTCCCTAACCTCTACCTGGCTAGAGGCAGGGCCCCTCTAAGCTTAGGTATCCTTTTTCCCTTGGGCATATGTCTTGGAGGTTCCTTCAAGAGGGTCGGACATGGCATCATCATCATCATACCTGGCAGTTCGGCTACGGGCAACTGGAGCTGCTTTTCTTTTGGTGGAACTTCCTCTCTGAGCTTTGCTTTCCTTCAATTCATGCACCTGTTGTGCCAGAGCAGCAGTAGATTTTCTATCCCATCTCCTCATGTTCTCTCTGCAGTCATGCAGGAAGAACCACAGCTCAGATCGTGGGGTGAACCTTCTCTCTCCATCTGGGGAGCATCTGTGTTGGGTACCAGAACCTCTGATCTGTAGTTTCGAGATTTGGAGAAGGTCCTCTTTAATCTCCTCCCTGAGTTTCTGATGATTCTCCTCTATCTTGTCCTCTAATTTTTGCAGACGTGTTTCCACCGCTGCAATTCTGGCATGTGTTGGGCCATGTACGGAATCTGCATATGCTCAGAGCTTTCTTGCCATATCAAGCACGGTCTCATCCCTGTCATCTCCCTTCATTATGGCTAAAGCAGAAGCATACTCGTGTGGCCCAAGTCGTA